>JBAMJV010005489.1:52500-180548 GCA_037951105.1 Echinarachnius parma
TGGAGGTATGCAGGGCATGCTTTTGTGTGGATGTTCTTTTTGTACTTTCATCTTTTGTTAATCTCATGGTAGCTGACCAGTGATTGACAAATGATGTCACTGCAGGTCAACAATAGAATTTGCTCTGGACGGTCTTTTAGGAGGTGGGGCTTAGAAACATGAAGACAAATAAATTATAAAATGTTTAAAAATATACAAAACATATTTGGGTCAAACCGTTTACAAATATTGAATGTGTACACTAATACAGATGAACAGAGGTCAACATGCATTTGGGTTGCAGGGCCCCTTTAATCAACTTTCCATACAAACTGAGGAAACAATATCAGTACATTAATAAGCTATGTAGATATTTAGAAGTTCAAATGTCAGGACAAATTACACAATCAAAATATTGAAAATTAAATTATTCATATTCCTATATGATGTTGTTTCTTCAAAGTTGGAAAGTGGATTAAGCGCCTTTTGTAGTTAAAGGGGTAGTTCAGTTTTGGTAGAGCTGCACAACACAATTTTTTCGTGAGGTAATGAAAAACCGAGTGTCGAATTTGAAAGAACATGCATTTCTAATGGCAGAATAAACTTTATTTGGTCAAAATCGGTTCAGAAATGGCTGAAATATCAATAAATATATCCGATCGTATTTATTTTGGCCCCAAATAAATACGATAATGTTTTGAAGAAAAAAAAGAAAAAATGCTTACACTTTTTCAAAAGCGGTTTTTAAATAGTTGTTGATGATCTCTCTATTCACATGCATACTTTTGTATGAAAAACGGTTGAAACCTTATCATGCTTATTAGAGAGCGCCCTTTTGTGTTTTAATGGCGCCTTTTGAATGATAACATGCTTTTTACTAAGTCGTTTGTATTTTTGTATACATTTCGAGCATGGTGGGGTTATAAATATTAGTTTGTATGTAGTTTTGTAACTGTGCAGGTTTTGGTTACTAAAGTACAGCCTTACCAAAACTGTACTACCCCTTTAAGCTCTCCATGTTATACTGCCTAGCATCGTATATCATTGGACCATGTCAAAATCCACCAACTGATACAAATATAACTCAAATGGAATTGTTGTCCATGTTTATAATGGCATTAAAGGGATCTAGTATCGTTGTCAAACTCCAGAAATGTAACTCTGGCGGTTCTGATCTTCCTTGTTATCACCTATAGATTTTGGATACACGTATTTTGTTCTCCCTGCTTTATTAAACAAACTGTGGGAGGTTAACCAGATATAGCAACAACCAATGGCTTTACAGTGAGTTATCAATTACTACACTTGACCGGTAATTTGCAAAGATAAACCATTACTACCTATACGAGTATACTCGTATAAGTAGTAATGGGTTATCTTGGCAAATTCAATCCTTGCTTTTTTTTTATTGTTATCATAATTGTTTGTATTTTTATCATTATCTTTGCGGTGAATAATTCTAGACTACAATTAACCAGAATGATACAAATACAAATTGTATTACTCATGGTTTATCTTGGCAACATAAACGCTTTGGTGGGATTTTTAAAATACGTTGTATTAGTATTATTATTATCATTAGTACTATTTTCATAATAATACATATTAGTATGATTATCATAATAATTACCACTTTTTATTTGTGTAGCTTCATTAGCCGGGAATAAATTATTCTCATCCCTATTAATATATTACAACCTAGCATGGTGGCTTAGTGGTTAGAGTGTCCGCCTCATGCACGGGGGATCATTATTCATAATGTTTATTGTATGTGTGACGAGTACACATATGTTCATGTATGATTCATAAGCCTTGCAGGTGAACACGGCCACAGCGCACAGCGCGTGTACAAAGTCAATGGCACACTGTGCTGTGTGTGACTGTGTGTGTGACTGGCCGAGTTTATGCACTACGGAGTTCATATGATGTTACAGCCTCATCGCTCATTGGCCTACTTTGGTCCATGTCACATAAATATTCATGAAAGAGCTTTGCAGGGGGTTCGTAGATTTAAATAAAAGAAAGTTAACTGTTCGCATTCACGACTGATTATAGGCGTTGGGATAGAGTTCGGGCTCGCCGGTTTTCCGTCTCCATAACGCGATTATAGTACTTGCTAGAAAGCCCGACGCCTATCGGATAGGCTAGACTGGCCCCTTCTGCAGCTTTCGCTACATTTAGTAGACGTGTGGCCTGGGGCTAATGCATCGGAGATAAGCGCCGCCTTATGTGCCAGCAGTGGCACGGGAAGGTCTTTAACTTTAACTAACTCATTCCTATTACAATCATCTTTCTTCCTTTAGCTTACACGTCTTGCCGGGACCATTATGACGCTGGTAGCACGACGGATGGCTACTACTTCCTTGACCCGACCGGTGGGGGCGCTGATGTGGGTTTTCTCGCGTACTGCGAATTCACCGCCATCCTCAATAATGACGTCATCCTCACTAAGGCCTCGGCGGCGGTCATCACCTCCCCAGTGACGGTCAACACGACGATAGGGAACTACACGGAGACGTTGACCTATAGTTATGATAGCCCAGGTATGAATATCAGTATGGCATTGACCTGTGTGGACAGAAAAATGCCATCTCGTTCTGGAGGGGGCCTTTAATATTATGACTATATATAGGTTTTCCCGCTCAATTTCGCGATTGTGTCAATCCAATTGATAATAGCAGCAAACGAATTCGCGCGATTTGTGATCGCCGTACCAAAGCATCATTCGAATTCGTAAATAGTCGTTCAAAATCACGCAGGAGCAAGTGAAATTGCACAAAGAGCATACCTTTTCATCAATGGTCATTCGAATTCGCAAAAGGGCAGTTGACAGTTGGCTGCACATTCGCGAATTCGAGTGCCCATAAATGAACTTCGGTGTCTATTCACGAAAGCTTGTGCGTATGTATGAATTCGCTTGCACTTATTCGGAATTGAAATTTTGGAAGACCGATACCAACGATTACGCGGTAATGCGTGAATTTGAATGACCCTTAATGAATTCGATTGAAAAAAAGAGTAAAATTGAGCGGAAAAACCTATACTATCCCCTCCAAGTGGTGAGTGAAACAACAAACGAGGAGAAGGACTGATTTAACGGTATTATGACATGTGTTGCTCTGTAAGCGCATCCAAAACCGCCCTCCAGTAAATGACGACTTAGTAATTTTAACTTTTACTTTAATTACGCGCATATTGATACCCTTTCCTTGTTTACTTTCCGCTATACAGAAATGTTTATTATTCTTATGAATGTCTCGGCACACTTTAAGATATAACTGTATTAACCTGTGATGAAGAAGCGCAAATAAAGCGCCCTCCAGTCATGACGACTTAGTCACTTTAACGATGTATGTCTCGATCAGACCCACCACAACGTGTTGACCTGTGTTTGTCCAAACGCGCATCCAAAACGCCCTCCAATAATGATGACTTAAATGTAAGACCATCCTAACCTTTCACAGCAATTTATTTGAGTTTAAAGGTCAAAGGTCAACAGGCCATAATGATAATGCCTAATCCGGGTAATCAATTTTGTAAATCCGCCACACAAATCTCTTTAATTGGAATGTTCGAAGTAAATCAAAATATCAACGACCTAAATATAATAATGACCCATAACATCGATTTCATTAAGTGCAAGGGTCTAGGGCCAAAAGGGCAAAGGTCAAGAGGTCAAAGGATATGTCATCTCGGTAATCCGGGCAGGAATTCTTGTTTTGATCTGCATCCAAAGGTCAAAGAGTCAAAGGTCGTATTATTTCAAATCCTCGCGGTAATTTGGGTAGAAACTTCCTAGGATTCGTTGGACAAACGCCTATCACATCTGCCCTGTCTAGTATCACTTCTTGATTTCAGCTAATGAATGACTGATGGCTTCGGATTCTATTCATTGCTTCACGAGCCTGCATATATGACACAGGACATGGTTTTCATGGGCTCCGGGCTAATCACAGATATCTCCCCGTTACTTTGGGCTGGAAAAGTCTTATGTTGGTCAAATCAAATGCCTATCACAATTTGTGTGTATAATGTTCCTCTAATCTCCGTGTATTAAAGGGACAGATCCACTTTTACAAAACGTCTGAACAGCTTTCAGTTGACGGATGGGGATCAATGTAACACGCAACAAAAAAAATCAGAGCGAACAGCCCTCTAATTTGGATTCTACGAATGAAAAACGAATGCGTCCCTCCATTTAAACTATATATCGGTCAATAAAGGAGTTCAACTGATTTAGCATAATATTACAACAATATAGTACTAATTCTCGTAAAGGTTTTGTGAAGCCGACATTTCTTAACGTATGTCACGGAAAAAGATCTCAAAAAGAAAGAATATATAATTACATGTAGTCAGTTTAAGCGAAGTTTGGGTATTTTGCTTGGTAAACGCTCACACATTAGTACTTATGCGCGGCTCACGTATCTAGCGGGGGTCACGTAGGGGTCATGCATGCCGATCTGGCACTCCGTGAAATCTATGTACGAACTTACTCACCGGCCAAAAATACGTATGTACATAATTAACCGACGTCCCTCAGTTTATTCAGTTTTAGGTCTATAACTCCACGAAAAAGAGATTTCAAGCCCTAATTTTTTCAGGCATGCTATTAAATGACATTTTCTTTCATATAAGACAATAACCTCGCAACTTTTGAATTTTGGCTTGCAAAAGTGGATCTCTCCCTTTAACCATTCCCCCTTTTTGTAATTAAGGGTTCTTCCGCCAGAAAAAAGGGTGCGGTTTATACACCGGCGCACACGGTATACCATGTATTTATCTTCCCCCTTCAGATAACGTACCTGATGGCGTTGGGTTCCGCCCATTGCTGCAAGAGCCCGACACAGGACATAATGTAAATTACCTCAGTCTGGGCTTATCTAAGATATCTTCCGCGGCAATTTGGGATGGAAAGACTAAGGAGATAATGACCAAATACTTATCACATCTACCATATATTTCCCTTCTCCCTTTCAGATAACGTAGCTGATGGCGTTGTGTTCCGTCCATTGCTTCAAGAGGCCGACGCAAGACATGCTGTAAACGATCTTTGGGCTTATCTCAATATATCTCCGCGGTATTAATCTGGGCGGGAAAGGTCAAATAATGTACATGTTGGTCAAATCAAATACTTATCATCTCTTCCATGTCTATCTATCACTTCTACCTTTCAGCTAACGTTGGGCTGATGGCGTTGGGTTCCGTCCACTGCTTCAAGAGGCCGACGCAAGACATGCTGTAAACGATCTCTGGGCTTATCTCAATATATCTCCGCGGTATTAATCTGGGTGGGAAAGGTCAAATAATGTACATGTTGGTCAAATCAAATACTTATCATCTCTTCCATGTCTATCTATCACTTCTACCTTTCAGCTAACGTTGGGCTGATGGCGTTGGGTTCCGTCCACTGCTTCACGAGCCTCATACAGGACATGCTGTAAACGACCTCTGGGCTTATCTCAATGTATCTCCGTTGTATTAATCTGGGCGGGAAAAGTCAAATAATGTTGGTCAAATCAAACACTTATCATATCTTCCATGGCTATCACTTCTACCTTTCAGCTAACGTTGGGCTGATGGCGTCGGATTCCGTCCACTGTTTCCAGCTACTGACGTGGTCGTGCAAGAGCTCCGCCCTCTACGACGGCTCTACCGCCCTCACTTGGTGGGAGGACCGAGACGGCAACGAGATGGCATACTGGGCGGGCAACTACGCTGAGACCACGGGCTGTAAATGCAACGAGGTACGAGAACACATGCAACTACATAAGTAAAACAAGAAAGAACAGAAATAACTAAATACGTATAACCCAGGACATTGAAAGGGATCTATATTATAGTACAAATTAAAACTCCACCAAACTTACTCAAATACTATGTTGTATATTCCTATTACCAACACGATCATGGAACAGGTTTCGGTTTTCCAAATTACTTTTGCGTTATAAAGAATTTGATTGATTTGATTGGGTGGGCAAATTGGCCGAGTCCAATGGCTGTAAATGCAGGGACAAGAATATACAGCACAGAAGTCACATACGTGGGCGTATACGGGTGACTACGGGGAGCTGAGGTCTCTTACCTGAATAATTATCCTTCCAACCTTTCTTTTATTCGACTAGCAAAAAAATGAAGAAAACAAGAGCCTTGCCTCTTTGATGCCAGAAATGTGTTTGATGGTTTAGTCCAAAAATAACATGATTTTGCCCGGAAATGACGTTAGATTGCCCTAATGACATGACTTTGCACGAATGTAACATGAGTAAGTGAAAAAATAACTGAATATATAATGACACTACAAACGGTTAATCAATGGCTTATTTTTCACGCAGGAAAATAACTGTGTGCAGAGTTCGAAGCAATGCCATTGCGACTACTCTGCTTCCACCAATTGGTATCGCGATGGGGGCTGGTTGTCTAACAAGGACACGCTTCCCGTCTCCACGCTCAGGTTCGGCGACGTCGATGGTGCCGCCAACTACGGAATTTACGATCTCGGGCATCTCCATTGCTATTCAAAAGGTCAGAGTCGTAAGAGGTTATTTTCCCCTTTTCGGTCATTAATTATCAATCAATTTAGTACATGTACTGGAAAAAGGGATGTGCCGAAAACTACAGAATTTACGATCTCGGGGATTTTCATTGCTATTCTTAATTTGAGAGTCGTCATATTTTGTTGTTTAATTTCGGTCAGTGATAATTATTATTATCAAAGGTAGTCGCATCAATTAATTTAGTACTTGAAAAACGTAACCAACGATACGGTTCGGCGACACTTTGCATTTTTGCTCATTACTCGGCCATATAACGTCCATTTAATTTGAAATGTTCACACAGTACCCATACATAACAGATAACATAACACCAATATACATTGTATCAACCATTCATCACTTTTTGCACATGGCAACAAAGTTACTAGATCCCTTTAAGCTGTCAAGGAAAAACGATTTAAGAACAGGGTGAAGTGGATTCCTAAAATACTCGGAGGGTAAAATTTAAACCATCATTGTGGACGTTGCGTGACGAGATTGGTACAGCCCGCGCTTTCCGATCGAGAGATCTCGAGTTCGAACCTTTTGTATGCCCGTCGCGAGTGTCCTTCAGCAAGACATTATTCACTTTCGCTGCTCTCAGCCTATATACAACTAACGAATGGGCTTCTTGTGATAGTATACAACTAACGAATGGGCTTCTTGTGATAGTCAAATCTATTACCGAGGTGGGCTCAAAATGATTATTACCCGAAGCGTAGCTGAGGGTAATAGTCATTTTGAGCCCACCGAGGTAATAGATTGCCTATCACAATCAAGCACATTCGTTAGTTGTTTTATATCACTCATCAATATCAGTGATTGTGTTCAGCTTATAGCAAAATAAGTGATAATCTCTGAATATTTCATAAAATCGCTTGTAAATTTTGATATAAAAATCAATCGACATTAATGAAGCCAGTATGAGCCTCCAGAACCACGGCGCATCTAATACGCTTAAAGTCATTGTTATTTTGCGCACACAATCACAAAGACGCAAAACTGAGTGCGCACCAACGCGCTGGCAGTTGCGCACATACGCGATGAATGCGTGCTAGCGCTCCCACGGATGTGCTTATTGGCTGTCTTGGCGTTCTTCTTCCCAGGGTGTTAGTTTTTACCAGTAATGTCAATCACGTGACTAGAACGTGTGCGCCATAGAGTACTGCACAAATTTGATCGCGTGTGCATTTTGCTTAAACACATGATCTATGGGACGAACGCGTAACGAACTTTTAGTGTTAATTTTTTGCTAACAGCCCGGTCACATGATTGCGCGGGGATTGCGCGTGTTGTCCAAAACTATCATTTGTCAAATACAATGGTAAAACGATCTTATGAGGGATATAATCAAATCTATTACCGAGGTGGGCTCAAAATGATTATTACCCGAAGCGTAGCTGAGGGTAATAGTCATTTTGAGCCCACCGAGGTAATAGATTGCCTATCACAATCAAGCACATTCGTTAGTTGTTTTATATCACTCATTAATATCAGTGATTGTGTTCAGCTTATAGCAAAATAAGTGAAAATCTCTTGAATATTTCATAAAATCGCTTGTAAATTTTGATATAAAAATCAATCGACATTAATGAAGCCAGATGAGCCTCCAGAACCTGGGCGCATCTAATACGCTTAAAGTCATTGTTATTTTGCGCATACAATCACAAAGACGCAAAACCGAGTGCGCACCAACGCGCTGGCAGTTGCGCACATACGCAATGAATGCGTGCTAACGCTCCCACGGATGTGCTTATTGGCTGTCTTGGCGTTCTTCTTCCTAGGGTGTTAGTTTTTACCAGCAATGGCAATCACGTGACTAGAACGTGTGCGCCATAGAGCACTGCACAAATTTGATCGCGTGTGCATTTTGCTTTAACACATGATCTATGGGACGAACGCGTAACGAACTTTTAGTGTTAATTTTTTGCTAACAGCCCGGTCAAGTGATTGCGCGGGGATTGCGCGTGTTGTCCAAAACTATCATTTGTCAAATACAATGGTAAAACGATCTTATGAGGGATATCATAGGTGTATACATAGGGACCCGGTAGGAGTGGAACTTGTATGCAATTGTACTTGTTGAGTGCGTTGTTTGTGTGCCACAATGCCTTGCTCCCTAGGGAGTAGAAAGTGCACGTCATGTGCGTATTGATTGCGAGTGTGACCGATGACCGAGGTATTATTATCATAGTAAAGCGCTTAGATATTATTCGCTATATACATCTACTTTACTGAAGAACGCACTAAATAATTTATTATCATATGTTTCAGTTGGCAGTATGCCCTCGTCATGTTTGGAAGTCGCTCAGGACGGACACAGTACTACCGGAAATTACTTACTCCAACTTGACTCGGGAGACTACATAGTCGGTAAGCTTAAACATATAGAACTTATATCAATATTTCATAGATATGTTGAGAGCCAATAGAGGGCCCGAGTTTTCGGTCCTAGCAGATACTTCGTCGGGGCCAAAGTGACCATTTGACAAATGTTTAAACATTGGTCATTTCGGCCTCTGACGATTCTGCTATGATCACCTGCTCTTGCGTATATCATATTGTTTCCATAATTGTATTACACAGACTACCTTCATACATAATACATGTATTAAACATTTTTTAGCAGTATTTTTTCTAATTATCTATGTTTTGTTTTATGTTATTTATGTAATCTCTACTGCAGTGTATTATTACCGTGGATGTAGCCGAGCTGCACCATAATAATATTTTCAAATTGATTGATGATGACAACCACTTTCGTTTTCTAATATCCAACTCAGTTGCCTGCTCGTTTAATTCGATCGTAAACGGCGTGGTGACTGCAATCGGGCATGATGTCGAATCTGATCTCGTGGTGAATGGATATGGGAATAGAGGTAGATATGCTAGGGACATCATCTACGAGTTTGGAGCTACGACGACGACGATGAGCGAACTCGTGGATGCGCAAGATCACTGTCGGCAATACCTCCAATACACTTGTGATAATGGTATGTGTATACAACTACGTAGAATAGTATCACTATAATTATATAAAGTACATAGCTCCGACATAAAAAGGTTGCAAAATTCAATTTTAAGACTGATTAAAAAAAAAAAACTCACGGAGAATCCACAATAATATGATACAAGTTTTTCTTCCAAAAGATGCATTTGAAAACAAATCGAAGTTGAACATTACCATTGGGACCGCCCCTAATAATTTGCCTGAACACTATCCGTATTTCGCAACAGGTATGTGACGTCATTGCAGGAAAAAGTCAGGATTTGTGTGTATGGATGAACGCAACTTGTCCTCAGTGCAATGACATTATTTTGCAACGTCCCCAAAAATTTTAATTTTAAGAGGAGGGGCTATTATAGCAAATAATGGAAAGCTTTTAAATTGTTGGGAACCTGCCATTTTTGGTTATTTCATTATTTTTTCATAACAACTCTGGCCGGAATATTGACCAAATAAAAAAATAAAAATGTTATATAAGGTAATACATTTTTGTTTGTCGGTGTAACAGGGATAAGGGTCCACTAGGGATAATTGGCAGTGACGTCAATCGGACAGTCTAAAATCTTATTTTTTGTCCGCACTTTACCCTTCATACATACGTACACACACATACGCACCCAAACACAAACATACACACATAGTGATTTACAAAAATACTTACGGACAATCAGATCAACAGTTATCCATACGTGACGTCACACTGACGTGACTCATACAATGTAAACGTTTTTGTGGGATAATCAAATAAACTGAACTTGAATTGTAAAAAACTTGAACTATAATTCACGGACCATTTCTTTTACACGTGACACGCGCACTACGCTAAACGCACACATACATGATGTCCCTTGATTTATTTTGTTTTGGACACATGGACACTTATCCCTGTTACACCGGGCCACTTCAATACAACTCAAAGGGTACCACCACCCAACAATAATATTCTTATCTTAAAAAGGTAACATTTATACTAGTCCATTCTCCAAACATACGCGTGAATGGAATTGGCGCACTCGCGAACTTTTGGCGCATACAGAACCAAGAGGCCATAATGGTTCCGTAAGTGGTGGTAATTAATTGAATTATTTATGAAATGCAGATCCCTTTTCAAAATGTTGGGCATCTATTTGATATCACACAACGGTACTAAAACATATACTTATGTGTTGTTCTTTGCCTGGTGGTCCCCTTTAAAACTGTTTATATCCTTTTGTTCTAAGGTTCCCCTCTCGATCCCGGCGATTACACGTGGTACGTGACAAGAGACGGGAGTAAGGCACAGAACTGGGCGGGCACCTCCCAGTCAAACATGTGCCAATGCGGTAAGAACTCGAATTTCATAATTTGTTTGTGTATATTTTTTTTTTATTTAGCAATGTATTCATGAATTTGTATTTATTCATTTATTTATTTATTACATTATTTATTCATGAATTTGTATAGTATATATATATATATATACTGTATATATATATATATTCATTTGTTTCATTTTAAATTCACATTTGCATTCCCGGACTAACGAACCCCATTTCATTTTCTGATTAACCAGCCTACGGAATATCGAACACTATTTCTTTTTCGGATAAACGAACCTTCGGAATAACGAACCTTCGGATTAATGCGACAAATGTTCGGTATAACAAACCCTATTTCATTTTCGGACTAACGAACCCTCAGGTATACGACATTTGTGTGTTCGGAATACCGACCCTTCGGAGTAACGAACCTTCGGAGTAACGAACCTTCGGAATAACGAATCGCACCTTAGATCACGCTATCACCTAACGCGTACTTTTAGTCTAGGGTATCTCCATATAATTGCAATACCATTTTGATAATTAAATATATAACTCCTTCTTACTATAACTGTGGCAAAACGGTAGACCGTCCGTCTTATGCACGGGAGGTCGAAGCTTCAAAACCCGTATCAAAGACCATATCAAAGACCATCGTTAAAAATCCCTGCCAGAAAGAACACACAAATCCACAATGTGAACACAATGTTAACACACCGTGTTTCACAGTGTGGACCACAATATTAAATTCGAGCGTTTTCATAGTGTGAAAGCCAACTCACACTGTGTACACACAGTGAATATATTGTGAACACACTGTGAAGTTGCTGAGATACACAGTGTGAGCGCACCTTTTTACACACTGTGAACACAGGCAATTTCGCACTGTGGCGATAGTGCCCTCACAGTGTATTCAGATTGTGAGTTGGTTTTCACACTGTAAAAACGCTAGAATTTAACATTGTGGTCCACACTGCGAAACTCAGTGTGTTCACACTGTGTTCACACTGTGTTCACACTGTGGTTTAGTGTGTTCTTTCCGGCAGGGATGATGGAACCCACTGCATTCTAGTCAGGCGCTCGGCTGACACAGAACGGGGTATAGTAGGGTAGTAGTAACGATTACGTTATGCAGGGCCCGTGGGAAGAGGAGTGTTCGTCACAGAAGTGGCTACCCTGGGTAAATAAAACGTTATTAGTATTATTATTATTATTGTTATTAATCTTAAAAGGAGCACTTGGGAGTTGCTACGACACATCAGCCGCGTGCAACTGCGACAGCGGCACGACCGATGTACGGGAGGACCATGGATATGTCGTGGACCGGTCGCAACTCCCCCTCACACAGTTTAGAGTCGGCGGGAACTCGGGCACTAGAGTCTCCACAATCGCGCTTGACGACATTCAGTGCGTGCAAGAAGGTATCAATTATTTCTACGATCTCTGTTAGTGGGCTTGTTAAGGGCCGAACATGGGGTGTTGACTGCATTTTGGGGTACGATTGTTTTACTCGGCACACATATTCCTTGGATCAAAAGAAACACATTCATCGAAAGATACACTCTGTATCTTTGCAAATAAGGCCCATTTTCCATCATTTATGCAAATGTATTCATGGGAATGGGATATTCTATACATTTTTGTTTTTATTGAGAGAATAACTTTAGTAAAACAATCGTACCCCAAAATGCAGTTACGGACCCCTTAACAAGCCTACTATGTGGTCATCAACGATCTGTTGCATGGGTTTACCCATAGTACGCATCTGACTTAATGGCATATTCGTACTAACCCTAACCCTCGGTTTACCCAAACATTGTGCATTGATTTAGTGCGCTCTAAATCCACACTACAAAACTGTTCCATTAGTAAATCACGTATGCATGCAAGCACTGCAAGCGGCGTTACTTTATGCGATAATACGCTCATCGCATGGATTCAGAGCGCACGCGATCATATGCACATATTGCATTATGAACGTAGGCAAAGACGAATCACAACTATGCGGCTTATCTGGCTATACATCTTACGACTGACACGGAGTGTCGATTTGACTCTATTCAATTAGTTCGTAATACCTGCTTGGCTTTGAAATTCCCATATAGAGTGAATACAAGACCCACCATGTTCCTGTAGGCAATGGGTTACCACAATCACGCAACTCTTGACCTCTGGCTTTATACGAGTGGACAGTATCTTTAACCTGTTACCTGCTAGAATGTGAAATTCCCATATAGTTAATAGAGGACCTAGACCGGCAGCCCAGAGGTCTTTTGTGCATCGAAAAGCGTACTGATTGTTGAACATATGAATATTTAGAGGAGAATGTAACAAATGAGGTCACCTCATTTTGCGTTACAAGCCGATTTGAGATCCTGCAAAAGAATGTCTATTGTCCTCTACATGCAGCTATGGCGCCAATACACACATAAAACTGGCCTTTACGTCATAGGTGTGCATCGATCGTGTCGTATGGGTTCATGTATAACATTTACGTACAGAAATACAATTTCTGAAAGTGGAAGGTCATTTTTGTAAAAACAACTTTGACGAGTCGATCTTCAACATTCAGAGGCAACTGTAGGGTAATTTAACGGATGACGTTTGTATCCAATATGTATTCTGTAATCTGTAAGACATATTTGTTAAGTTGCAAGAGGTTTTGGATATAATCCCCAATGAATCAACGTGTATTTCGTCTTTCAAAACAGCCAACGTAAAATGTTCGAACAAGGTAACATGCATGAGTGATTTCTCCATTGTCTACGATGCGCTTACCCCGCCGTGATGAGTCGTGAGCGACGATTAACACGGTACAATCGCACAAAATAGAAGCATCGGACAATCCCCAGGGGCCAACTTTTGGAGGCGCAAAGGACCCCCTTATCCACGGATACACCCAGGGAGACTCATATTTTTTGATTTGTTACATTCTCCTCTAAATATTCATATGTTCAACAATCAGTACGCTTTTCGATGCACAAAAGACCTCTGGGCTGCCGGTCTAACCCTCCCGGTTTCTGCATGTAGGCCATGAGTTCACAAATAGTACTGTTCATGAGAACACACATAGATGGAGGAGGGTAAACAAATGACATTGTAATGCATAATGTTAAAACATGGTAACTATCACCACTCGATCTGAACGAATTTAAAGGAATGATAGCAATTTAATAGTAAATATATTACTCATTGCGGATATAGTATCGGAAATAATATCGCTAGTGATATTCGGTTGTCTCGCAATGTATGGTCAACAAGGAATCTAGCAATTTATTTATCAAAAAATAAATATATAACATAATAATAATGAACAAATATATTTGATAAAAAAGAGCTAGCTAATAGCACACAATACATTTAATTTACATTTGATTAAACAGTCAAACCTGTCATAGTGGCCACCTGTCTATAGAAGCCTACCTGCCTATAGTGGCCACCTGTCTATAGAAGCCTACCTGCCTATAGTGGCCATAAAAAGATGAAAAGAAATGTTATGAAGCCTGTCTATAGAGGTTACCTGTCTACAGTGGCCAATACTTTATCTCTTGAGTGGTCACTATACACAGGTTTCACGGTATTTACATTGTATTTTCAAAATAAGACTAGTTATTACAATTTTCGGAGACCTTACATAAGCAATCAATAATGATCAACGAGTAATATTTCAAAAGTCTTTTCCACTAACTTCCATGACTACTTCCACTTATAATTGAAGAGGCTATAGCCTGAGTAAATAAGACTTTACCAAAAATGTAACAATAAATAATTCCCAAACCTTGCTTTCTTCAACAGAATCCGGGTCCACTCCGCCCATGTCGTGTTATGAGGTGAAGGAAAATGGCTACTCGACGGCTGGATTCTACCTCATCGATCCTGATCCAACTGATAACATCGATGGCTTTATTGGTAGGTATTACATAACAGTGGTGTAGTTTCGAGGGTGTGTGTGTGTGGGGGGGGGGGGGGGGGGGGCACGGTAGGAAATGTTAAAGGGTGGGACACATTACCGCAGGGAGGAATTCGAAGAGAAACACAAAGAGCCTGCAACGAGATGAAGGAAAATGGCTCCTCGACGGCTGGATCGACCCTGATCCAACTGACAACATCGATGGCTTTATTCGTATGTATTACATAAGAGTGGTGTAGGTACGCGGGGGGAGGGGGGGGGGGGGCTACGTTCCCAAAATAATTTGACAAAACAATTCTGAACAGTACGGTAAAATTCGAGAAAAAACCCAAAGCGCGTGTTACGAGGTGAAGGAAAATGACGCCACTCAAAGGATGGATTTCACTACATCGATCCTGTTCCAACCGATAGCATCGATGGCTTTATCGGTAAGTCATAGGCTAAATTATATATGGTCTAAATTAAACTTTAATACGAACTACGCCATACAAACAATAATACACTAATGACACGAATGACCAAAATTTATTTAAAACTTTTAACCATTGTCGAACGTTCCCTTTTTTTCTTTTATATTATAATCAGTTTATTTCGATCCGGGGTTCAACTCCACACACTCCCAGATGGCCCTGCACAACGACACCACCTCGCGTACCCAAGTAGCGGGTTACGGCTCGGCGGGCGAAAACCAAACCAGTCGGAAGCAAACTGCATCAAAATTAATCAAAATTTATGACAATACATTACTGATTATTGTAATTATCCCCCTTCTTCTGATATAATCAGTGTATTGCGATCCGGCGTTCAACTCCACACACGCTCAGATGGCCCTATACCACGACACCACCTCGCGTACCCAGGTAGCGGGGTACGGCTTGGCGGGCAAATAACCAAACCAGTAACCATCAAAATGATTCAAAATGTATGCCAATACATTATTAACTATTTTCTTCTTCTGATATAATCAGTGTATTGCGATCCGGGGTTCAACTCCACTCACGCTCAGATGTCCCTATACCACGACACCACCTCGCGTACCCAGGTAGCGGGGTACGGCTCGGCGGGCGAGTACCAGCGAATGGTGTCGTACATTGGCATCACCATCGAACAGATGGAGCTCCTCTTCTCGCACGATACCGACGACCATTACTTTGCCTGCGTCCAGGAGTTCCTCTACGAGTGCTATGGTAAGGATAAGAAAAGGACAGATCAAGAATGTCGATGAAGAATACCAATACATTTAGTGGCGTAGTGTGGTCGGACTGATTTGGAGGGGGGGGGGGGGGGGCACGCTAAATTATCTGCTGGCACACCTTATGTATTTCTTTGTTTTCCCTAAAAATGTCCCCTTATGTTTTCTATTATTTTTTTTTCTTCTTCAGATTACAATTGTTTTGGGGGTGGGGGGCACAGGCCTCCCGTGCCCCCTTGTGGTTACATATGCATGAAATATAGTTATGATTTTAATGTCTCCCTAACCAATATGGAGATATTTATCATTGTATTAAAATATTGACAATATTAAAACAATACCATATTGGTTTGGAGCTCCTGAAAAGCGAAAGCTTGTAATCATCTTACGATAATTTGAGTATAATAATTAATGTCTCCAATGTCAATTTGAAAAATACAAGTATGAAGTTAGAAATGTATCACTTTTAATTAGTGAATGTTATATGTTTGTTTTCCTCAGCTTCTACTCTGATCAAGAATGGCATGGGCTGGTTTGTAGACCGATACGGAGTAGCGAGAACGAACTGGGGAACCGCTAACGAAACGCTATCGTCATGCGCGTGTGGCGTGGATGGATCGTGTAGTAGTGAGTATTAAAGGCATACTTTTGGCATGAATTAAACACATACTTATGACTATAGTCTATAGTCATGATGACATTTAAAGTGTTGCAGTCGTCTTGTTATGAAGTAAAATAGAATTGAAGAAAAACTGGGGAACTGCTAATTAAACGCTATCGGCATGTGAGTGTGGTTTGAATCGAACATCCTTGAATATTTCCCATCGTCATGAATTTACTTGGCTGCGATAAAATTAGATATTGAAAATACAAACTATTTAAAGATATGCAGTACTCGCTGTTTCCATATTCCATGTATCAATAAGTTGAACACGGGAAACCTACAGTCCATTGATTACGCGATTTGAATTCGATCCAATTTTCCTGCGCAGGCGGGTCTGAGGTGTGCAACTGTGATGCTGATGCGAACTCGTGGGCGTCAGATACGGGCGACATCAACGATTTCGACGCGTCATATCTCCCCGTGACTCAGCTTCGATTTGGTGACACGGCGGGCGGGGCCGGGTCTGAAGAGGCCTACTACACATTAGGCCCTGTGGTCTGTAGCGTTGGACCAAGTAAGTATACGCTCTCTGGTACGGAGAGCAAGGTAAGTAAATCGACACTCGCGAGCATGCGTGCATTTCCTTCGCTACTCTTGTTTTGCTAGAAAAAAGCGCATCCAAAATCGTCAATTTCCTATACCTCACCCTTTTTCGGGAAAAAACACGCAGCTACAATTTCACCCCTCCCCTTCATCCATTTTCTGGAAAGAGCGCGGATAAAATTGTCCCCCATCTCTTGGGAATATATTCCCTAGCTTGCTTGCGTAACACGCGCAGCGCGAAGTTCCTTCCTCTGACAGGATTATAGGTACTGATGTCAGCTTTCTACCAGTCCAGTCCTCTTTGAAGGATGTCACCAAGGGACCAGCGCTGCACCGCATCGGCTACTGCGTACCAATCTAGAGGGGACCAACGAGGGGTGGACCAATACGGACTTCAGGACGACGGAGATGCTGCGCTCCTACCAAGCGTCCTACCAGTCCAGTCGTCTCTGAAGGATGAACAGCGCAGCACCGCATCGGCTCCTGCGTACCAATCCAGAGGGAATCAACGAGGGTTGGACCAATACTGGCTTCATGACGACGGAGATGCTGCGCTCCTACCAAGCGTCCGACCAGTCCAGTCGTCTCTGAAGGATGTCACCAAGGGACCAGCGCAGCACCGCAGCGGCTCCTGCGTACCAATCCAGAGGGAATCAACGAGGGTTGGACCAATATTGGCTTCAGGACGACGGGGTTGCTAGGTTCTTACCAAGCTTCTCGAGAGGGTGTCAGCGTTGGACCAGAGTGGCATCAACTTCTACCAAACCTTAGGGGGACCACCCTGGGGGTGATGGGGACTATGTAGCTACCCGATGTTCTCCAACCCTACCAGGCTTCTGTAGAGGGCGACATGGAAAGATCTGGTGCAAGGTAACCGTTTTGTTGTTGTTTATTTATTTATTTATTTTTGCACGTTTAAAAAAACGTGCACAAATAAAGCATCGACGAATAAATCTTGATGTAATATAAGTTATAAATATAATGCACTTTATTAAAAAATTAAAAAAAAAGAAATACAAATTGTTTAAAGGGGTAGTACCAAAACCTGCACAATACAAACTAATAGTTATAACTCCACCATGCTAGAAAGGTATATAAGTAAAAATCCTGTTATGATTCAAGAAGAGCCATTAAAACGCTCTCTAAAAGAGCATTGGTTTCAACCATTTTCATACAAAATTATGAATGTGATGTTCTGTTGAAATAATGCTTAAATAGAGAGATCAGCAACAACTACTTAAAAACGTCTTTTGAAAATTTGTGAAAAGGTTTAAGCATTGTTGTTATTTCTTAAAAAAATCATCGAATAAATCTGGGCCCCAGATTTATTCCGATCGGATATATCTATTTGATATTTCAACCGTTTCTGAACTGATTTTGATCGAATAAAGTTTATTCTGCCATTGAAATAGTATGCTCTTGCAAATGGTACACTCAGTTTTTCATTATCTCACAACAAAATTATTTTGTGCAGCGCCCTCTATATCAAAACTGAACTCTCCTTTCAAGTTGAAACTATGAAGAGGTTGTTTAATAATTATGCTAATATTGCAATGATAATGTAACATTTGTACTTGGACGGGAATTGTATTTCTTGACGAAGACATTTTCAGAAAATGTAATTAATAATTTCAACGCTTTTTGTTGTCTTCGATTTCCTCAATGTTCTGATATAGGTTTGAATGAACCAGATCTGAACCCGACAGCTGCTCGACTAAAATGGAGATTGATGAGAGCTTAACCAGAGTCCCAGTCTCCAAGATGACCTCACTTTCAAGGACTATTCCACCAAATCGATGCAACGACGTCTTCAATTAATATTAGAATCAGTTAATGTAATAGAACTCATAAATGTGTTTATTGTCCTGTAATAACAGAGGAACATTAATATGAGCATCGTAGTTCAGTGTACTATCAATAAATACAATAGTTAAAGGCGGATCACTTACTTTGATATGCAACTCAATTTTATGTTATGTTTTAGTAATTATTGTTAATTTTGTAAAGTGAATCCAAGGACACTCTCATTCTCTTGTTTCCAACTTGGACAATTCATTGGATATATTTATGAATATATTAATTTATTTATTTTTCAAGTGTAGTGTCTGAAGTAATATGTTCAAGTTCAAGTTAATTTTGTTGTCCATATGGACATTTGTTGTGTTACATGTTACGAGGAAAACAAAATATTTACAACAATACAAACATTTACATAAATCGTAAGTCTATTTTGAATTATCATATTATCATAATATGTTCAAAACAGGGAAGGTGCCCAAAGGCTTACCAAATAATGCATACACATACATACATATATAAACATGTATTTTGATTGTTTTAATATTTTTACGTGTCAAGAAAGCCTATCCATATATCATAATTTATTATATTATATTATATTATTCCATTCTATTTCATTTACATGATCATCAATTCTTATATTGAAAAACATCATACAATGTTTCACGTTAAACACATAATCTATACAACTAATTTATAGAAAAAAAGGACAATTATATGTTTGCAGGTTGAGAAATTAGAGCATTGTATAATGTAAATAATTTAGTTAATATTTAACCCTAAATTACAATACTCAAAATGTATTCTTTAAGATAAAATGCTAACATGCATTTAATGTATAACTTGTACAATTTTTATGAAAATAACAATGTTCCAAACATAATGGGAATATCTAGACTACTCTAAAATAAACAACATGATTTATTCATACAAACATGCATATCATTAAAGGGATAGTTGAGTTCTGGTAAGGAGAGTACAGTTTTAGTGAAACTGAATTTTAGTAACCAAAACCTGCATCATTACATTACAAACTAATAGTTATAACTAGAAAGGAACACAAAATTACAAATGACGTAGTAAAGATCATGTTATCATTCAAAAAGAGCCGTTAAAACGTAAGAGGGCGCTCTCTAAACACTCATCGGTTTCAACCATTTTGAATAAAATATTGTGCATGTGATGCTTTGTTGAAGTGATTAGATAGAGAAATAACCAACAACTATTTAAATACCTATTTTGTAACTTTTTTGAAAAGAGGAAGCATTTTTTTGAATTTTTAACGGCTGGTTCAAAATTCTCTAATAAACCCGGGGCCCCGGGTTTATTAAAAATTGTTATATTTATGGATATTTCAGCCGTTTCTGAACCGATTTTGATCAAACAAAGATGATTTTATTGTTTAAATATTATGCTCTTTCAAATTTTACACTCAGTTTTTCATTACCTCACAAACCAATTAAGTAGTCTAGCGCCCTCTCTACCAAAACTCAACTTTCTCTTTAATCATTATGCTTGAGTAGAAGCTATACATATCTACGTTACAATTTTGTTTGAAAATCCAATTTTTACTGTGTTTCATTACATTTCCGTTAAAACTTGTTTAATGACAGTACGACAATAAACGTGTCATCTTTGATATTTTGAACCAAGAGCAATTTGCAATGAACCATGTATGACCATTATGAAATTAAATTAAATTTTAATCTATTAAATTGGTGGAGCTCCTTTTTTTTAATAATCATTTACAATTTAATTTTAAATGTATCTTGTCACTTTTAAAGGGATCTAGTAACTTTGTTGACATGTGCAAAATGTGATGAATGCTTGATACAATGTATACAGTTGTTATCCGATATGTCCACTGGGTGTTGTAAGAAAATTTCTAGTTAAATGGACGTTATATGGCCGAGTAATGAGCAAAAATACAAAGTGATGTTCACTGACTCATTGCACTGACTTTGTACATGGTTTCGACGATCCAAGGGATAATCTAACATCTGAAAACATCAATCGTATATTTATAAAGTTTATGATCGCTCATTAAGACTATTGAGCTGAATGATTATCAATGATAGATATCATCATACTAAAGGAGCATTGGAAAAAATCTAACCCTATTTTACTCTTCCCTTACCATAAGCCAAACAACACGGTAGAGGACAAAAGTGGAAGCTCAAATTAATTTTCGTGGAGTTAGACAATTTATAGGTGCACCTTCAATGTGTTATGTATGTATACATCGGTCTCGATCGATGTGTCTTCTTTGTTATAAATGACGATATTAGGCTCAGTCTATATTATTGTATACAAATATAAAAAAGAAACAAATATAAGTCAATATTGCATCTAACCGAATTGCTGTTGATATTGAACCGCAAGATGGCGCTCTCGCTAAACAAAGGCACATAGAGTATTGATTTCATGTTTTCTTTAATTGGTATTCTCTCATAGATATGAAAAACATGAATACTCTTTATTAAAAACATAAGACCAAACTAAAATGAGAAAAGAAATAAATGAAAGAGCGTGACAACATAATTCATGTATAAGTTCAATAAAAACCCAAAGTTTATTTGTAATGCTTCATGAGGATTCTGCAATAGCTATTATCATATCAAATGCGATTCAACGATATCAATTATTTATACACGTATATTGAATAAACTTCAATGTAATTTGACATAAAAAAAAAAATCGATATTTGTTTATACAATCACAATTTGAAAAAAGTCACACCATAGCATAATTCGAAGCTATACTTATCACATTAACACATCGTGATACGAACACGAATATCTCGAATCAAATAGGCATACAATTATAATGCCTGTAATAATTATTTCATTTCTATGCTGTTATTTTATCAATGCTTTTTTATTAATGTATTTTGTTAATACAAAACATACATTACACTTTCTACCGCAACATGTATTAAACCTACAGTGCAATCAAAATGTTTAAATGTGTAATGTCAATGACAAATTAGCAAAGAATAGAGCCACGGTGACTGCGGGAGTCGAACCTGCGACCTCTAAATGTTAATACGCATTATAGTATGCTGAACTTTATGGTTATTATGGTTATTGTGGTTCTGTTAAAGTGGTCTATAGTATAACGCTTCATAATATAAATATTTGGATTGCGTTTGCATCAACATTCTTATACCATTCTTATTTAAATTTGTATTTTAATCTTGGATAGTGATGTAGCCGCCCCGCGCTATTCAAGTACAGTGGATAAATCGTATGTTTTATAATTAGCTGAAGCATGAATATAAACTTACCTAATATGTTTTGGGTGAAATCAGCATTAACACAATTCATTGCGAATCAAAAGTAAACAAAAGAAATGAGAAATAAATAATGTGAACATGGAATATACTAATGGAATTTCATACTTCCTAATTTCAAACGATTCAGCAGAACAATAACACCCAGAGATGAATGATAAGAGAACAGGTATGATCATGTTGATTATAATAAACCCCTCAAAAAAAGTTCGGAAATTCAAGTTTGATCGATCATATCTCTCGTATTTGTTTATAAGCATATTCGAAATTGGTGTCACAATTAAGCCTCATTATATACCTTTCAAACGGTGCATTATGTGTAGTGATTATGCAATTGGGGCGATTGCAGTAGCCCAGAGAATAGGGGGAGGCAGGACGTGAAATGTCGCAAAATGGCTCAATGCATTTAATTTACGAGTGCATGACTGTGCTGACCAGTTTTTTGAAAGTTCACTTTCTATTGAAAACTGTCACCCTTTTTATTCATCAAAATCATTGGAATTTTATACCATTTTAATGGAAATTATATTTTTATTACGATGGCATATTGATCGTAATGATTAGGCAAATGGGTTGTGCACAGCAAATCGGAATATGGAGATGGGTCGAGTGTGAAATCAGACACAAAATATGGAGTTGACAACAAATCAGAGCGTTGCATTTTTTTCGAGGAGGATTTTTTAGCATTTCAAATGAAATATTCATGATTCAAATTGATATCAACGGAAAGCCCAACAACTCTTCTGTATGAAAGTGTGAAATTTATAATGATTTTTGTAAAGGGTTGCTGCAGGGAGATGAATGTGGGGGAGCCTCAAAAGTGACCCATTTCCAAACGCTCTGATTTGTTGTCAGTGTCTTTTACCATTGTGTGGAGGATGTAATGCGACTTGAATAAGTTGGCCATGAATGAGAAGAATTCAATTGAAAACGCATGAATAGTGATTCAGTTGTGCCTTGAAATCAGAGCGTTTTGAAATGGGTCACTTTTGAGGCTCCCCCACATTCATCTCCCTGCAGCCGCCCTTTACTAAAATCCTTATAAATTTTACATTTTCATACAGAAGAGTTGTTGGGCTTTCCGTTGATATCAATTTGAATCATGAATATTTTATTTGAAATGCTAAAAAATCCTCCCAAAAGCTCGAAAAAAATGCAACGCTCTGATTTTGTGTCAACTCCATATCTTTTTGTTTGATTTCACACTCGACCCATCTCCATATTCCGGTTCGCTGCACACACCCCATTCGCATAATCCTTACGATTAATATGCCATCGTTATGAAGAGATCATTTCCATTAAAATGGTATCAAAGTCCAATGATTTTGATGAATGGAAAGGGTGGCAGTATTCAATAGAAAGTGAACTTTAAAAAAAATGGTCAGCACAGTCATGCACTCGTAAATTAAATGCATTTGGGCCATTTTGCGACATTTCACTTCCTGTCTCCCCCTATTCTCTGGGCTACTGCAATCGCCCCAATTGCATAATCACTAAACATAATGCACCGTTTGAAATGTATATAATGAGGCTTTATTGTGACACCAATTTCGAATATGCTAATTAAAAAATATGAGAGATATGATCGATCAAACTTGAGTTTCCGAACTTTTTTTGAGGGGTTTATATACAATTAATATGAGTGTGATTATAAATGTATCTTAACGTACCTATGATACAAATATTTGTCAAATGTTTACTCTGCATGATTTAGATATTTTGATCGTGCCAGCACCAACTCACACTATTCGTATTGACATATACATTTCTTTATTAGATACATATTTATCCGTCACCGCATGATTATTGACTTATCAAACGTTTTACAACAACAACCGAAATGAAACCATAAATATCAACTAAAATCGCAATTGCAAACCAACATTTGCCTCAGGAATATAGCTAAATCGAAAATGTAATAGAAAATTGATGTACAACTTAAACGGACTCATGTAATTTCATGGATCGCAAATAATCAGCAACTCAACATTAAACTAACCATATTGACTGATAACGAAACATACAATTTTATGGTGATTTAACAAAGACGACTTGTGAATGTAATTATGAATGTATCATACCATAGATAGGAACATAATATTGTCAACTTTTAATTTGCTTGAATTTTATTATTTGGATCAAGCCTGCCATAACACAGGAACATTCATTAACTTATTAAGAATTAGACTTGATATTTGTTTTACCGTTATCCCATATTAAACATAACATAGCCAATGTTTGTGCAACAAACACTATTATGAACTTATCCATATAAACTTAACTGCACAATAGGTTAACATTTACACATTCAATATCGCATTATACATGTTATAGGGGTAGTTCAGTTTTGGTATAAAGGGCGCTACAGGAAATGATTTTCTTGTGAGATAATGAAAAACTGATCGTAAATTTTGAAAGAGTATACAACTTTAATGACATTATAAACTTTATTTGATCAAAATCGGTTCAGAAACGGCTGAAATATCAATAAATATATCCGATCGGAATAAATCTGGGGCCCAAATTTATTCGATGATTTAAACAAAAATTAAACAAATGCTTACACTTTTTTTCAAAAGAGGTTTTTAAACATGCATCATTTTGTGTGAAAAATTGTTGAAACCAATGCTTTTTTTAGAGAGTGCCCGCTTGTGTTTTAATGGCACTTTTTGTATGACAACAGGCTTTTTACTTATTCGTTTGTAACTTTCTACACATTTCGAGCATGGTGGAGTTATAACTATTAGTTTGTAATGTTATTGTACAGTTTTTGGTTACTAAAGCTCAACCTTACCAAAACCGTACTACCCCTTTAATAGTGTCACGTATGAAACTTCAATGATGAACACAAATTAAGTCGCATGAATTTCCATAGTTTGATCATAATCAGCGATTTAATTGATCCATTAACTAAAAGATTGTCTGGAAGTGATACTTATGATTATAACAATATCAGTGTACGATTCCTCTAAATTACATTTGATATTTTCATAGAAAAGGAACAATGTCTACCCAGTGAAACAAGTGCAATGTATGTAAGATTGTATCCTCGATTGTTCGTGCGAAGTATCTGAATTCGGATACGTTTAACTAAAATCGGTAAGCGTTCCGGGACGCTGTTCAATTCAATCTTAAATATCTCAATAATTGGAAACAACAAAACCCATTTCATTATTCTGTTACCGAAAACAAAACAACAAGGTACAATACAAGTATGAATTTGGCCGTGATTTGAAAAAGCTAATGGATCACTTTAAACAAACTAGTTTATAAGGCACGCTAAAAGACAAAACCCATGATCATGATGAATGTATTAAACCCATTCAGGACTGGTCCCGGAAAAGTCGGCTTTGGGTTTAAGGAAATAAATGTTATAGCAAAATCAATCAGTTCTAAACGTTAGCAAATACAGAACGATTTAAAGGGGTAGTTAAGTTTTGGTATATACGAAATAATTTATTTAAGTCAAACATAGATACATTTGACCAGAAATATATGATGTGATTGAAGAAAAGCAAAGAAAATGGGATTCTGACGGGATTCGAACCCGAGACCCCCGGATTGCTAGACCGTGCTCTTACCGACTGAGCTATAGAAAACCCTAGTACGGCGCTAGTAGAAGCTTGTATAAACCTGACATAAACCCGAAGGATAGATATCAACTTGAAGATACATAAGAAGGATCGTCGCTCTTTTTCAATCAAATAATTTCTTTTTGAAATAAAAAACTGAGTGTAAAATTCGCAAGAAGATACAATTTTAATGGCAGAATAAACTTTATTTGATCGAAATCGGTTCAGAAACGGCTGAAATATCAAATTATATCTGATCGTAATAAATCTAAAGCCCAGATATATTCGATCATTTTATTTCATATAAAAGATTGCTTACACCTTTTTAAAGAGGTTTTAAACTAGTCGTTGATGATTTCTCGATTTAATCATTATTTCAACAAAACAACACATGCATAATTTATTTATGAAAAATGGTTAAAACCAATGCTTTTAAGAGAGCGCCCTCTTGTGTTTTAATGGCTCTTTTTGAATGATAACGGGTTCTTTATTTAGTCGTTTGTAATTTTCTATACATTTTGAGCATGGTGAAGTAATAACTATTAGTTTGTAGTATTATTGGGCAGGTCTTGGTTACTAAGGCTCAGCCTTACCCAAACTGTACTACCCCTTTAACACCTAATAACAAACCTTCACCAACAAACTGGTTGGTTATTTTTAATGGATATCCTAGTAATGACGAGAGTAGTTTATTCACTTCCTTTCCGGAAAATTAGGCTAATCCGGAGCAAAAAGGAAATTACACAAAACAAATTAATCAAATAATGACTTTTGTTTTTATTTCGAATGAAAACAGTTAATAATAGTCTTATTTAATGGAAAATGCCCCTTGTCTTTGTAATTTGATATGTTCTGCGTATTCGCGTTCGAATCCCTGAAACACACACTATTCCCTTCACACTATTCACCTAATAGTCCGTGGGCCAGAGGGGTCTACCGGTGACCCCCCCCTATGATCCTCCGACTTGGGTATCATTTTGTCCATTGATATGTCTAATGTTAGAAACAAAATGTTCCCAAGAAAAAAACTCATGTTTTTTTACTACTTTTTTGGAGGTATGTAAAAATAGCACTTTTTCATTTTTTGCTGTATTTCTTAGGGTTGGTAAAAATTGAGATTGCATTAAATGCTCTCATTTCATAATGGCTAGGTCTGTATCAACTAAACTTTGCTGATACATATGTTTACTTAAGCATAAGACACAGAAAAAGTTTCATGGTCATAGTTGATTGGCTTCATATAATTATGACGTCATCAAATTTGCATATGAAAAATCATGGGAATTTCATTGAACAAAATGGTCAAAAAAACAATGTTCATGAGAACAGTTTATTTTTTTCACCGTGAAAATTATGATAATGAGCTGAAACTTATGTTGTATATTTATAAAAGTATACTAAGATTAGAAATGGTGTTATCCTTCGAATATAATGTACACAAATTACGTTTTTTATTACGTAATCACCATGCGTCATATGTAGTTTTAAGGCATATGATGGCCATTTAGAGTAGTGCCCAAGGCGGTACATATTGCCTCCTCTTTTATTTCCTTATTTGAGGACCAATCATTCTCATATTTGGCACATATGTAAAACTAGTAGGGCTCTTTAGTTTGCAATAGTTAGAATTTTAAAAGGTCATCATATGAGGGCGCTATTTACTAACATTTGATAAAAACCTACAAAATCCCATAGATTCCGATATAATGAGGCTTTTTTCTCTATTTGTCTGATTTTTATAGACAACTTGATTTTTAGGTCGCATTATTATGCAAATTTACTTTTCCTAGAGTGAAATTAAAGACTGTTTTGTTGTATCTTCTTTGTTTTAGGGCATAAATCAGGCATAAGTATGTGTAAATGTTACTTTAAAAGTGGAATAGGGAATACAGTGCGTTACATACAAACTATTTCGATTGTTTATTTAATCCTAACTCTATTAATCTAGTCCTGAGTGAGATTTTCGATACCATATCTATTACGATATCAAACTAAGGCAAAATGTTTTGGGACATCTTGCCATAAATTTGTTTTTGTATTATTTTGTATTATTCTTTTCGGCATCACTTTTTTTCAGAGAAGAGAACAAATGAAAACGTCTCGTTGACAGTTCATTATTTGATCCCTCCTCAATTACGATTTTTTTGTTGTCTTAAACTGATGCTTTTGTGTTGACAACTCGATTTTGTTTCATTAGTACAGTATGCAAGTTCATACGTCCAAGGATATGTATGTATAATAGTTTATAATTGTCTGAATGTGACCTTGAAAATGAAATAAGAAATACATCGCGATACATATGCTTGTATGTACCATTTGTCCAGCCCTGTTAATCTAGCATTGAGTAAGTTGTTTCTATCTAAATACATTGACGAATATCAAATATACATAACAAACACAAAATAGCTATTATACATCTAGTCAGATTTAAACAGAAAAACATTAATTATATTACTTTTATGCTTGGACCACCCTTTTTAGAAAAGGGAACAGCATAGTACGTCTCATTAACAAGGATGAACATTATAATTTTGAGCTTACCAGGGTAACAGAGAGTTTACAAAACCTATATGCACAGGGGAAGTCTGTGTGTACAGCATTATTTTCTGCAACTCTTGTTCTTTAATAAAGATGAAGCATACTATTCATATTCATATTCATCAAACATAATTTTACATCAAAGTTTATTTAGAGCAATTAAAGGGGTAGTACAGTTTTGGTAAGGCTGAACTTTAGTAACCAAACCTGGACAGTAACATTATAAACTAAAAGTTATAACTCTACCATGCTCGAAAGGTATACCAAAATTACAAATGACTAAGTAAAAAGCCTGTTATCATTCAAAAAGAGCCATTAAAACACAAGAGGGCGCTTTCTAGAAAGGCATTGGTTTCAACCATTTTTCATACAAAATTATGCATGTGATGTTTTATTGAAATAAAAATTAAATAGAGAGATCATTAACAACTATTTAAAAAACGCCCTTGAAAAGTTTTGAAAAAGTGAAAGCATTATTTAAATTGTTTGAAAAAATCATCTAATTATTTGGGCCCCAAATAATTATAAGATCAGATATATTTATTGATATTTCAGCCGTTTCTGGGTCGATTTTGACCAAATAAAGTTTATTCTGCCATTAAAATATCATGTTCTCTCAAATTCGACACTCAGTTTTTCATTACCTCACAAATTTGTTTTGATGTGCAGCGCCCTCTCTACCAAAACTAAACTACCCCTTTAAGTTGAGACATTCCATTAGTCATTGACACTTAGAAATGGTAGAGATAAAGTTGTAACCGTTCAATATAATCTGGCCTTCCTGAGAACCCTAAATAATCTGGAATGATCACGGCCTGAAAAGCTACTATGGCAACATTGTTGATGTCGATTCGCTGTTTTATCCACTGTGTGGGAAACGGTGGCAGAGCATACATGCTTTTAAGCTTAAATAACAACGAAGGATGGACGACACATATCTGTTGAACTTTTTTCCTTTTAAATGTATATTCCTCAGGAGATATCCATGGCATAAATAAGCTACGAAGATCAATGTGGACATGTCGATAACAAACAGCAATAAACCGTGGTCAACCATCGTCATCAATGACCCCAAGGGGGGGGGGGGGGGGGGGGGTACTCGTGTATACAGTATTTGCAAAACGGGTATGTGTCGCTTCAAAGACCCCTGTTTTACAGCCGATCCGGCCGCTCCTAAGGGTCCCATCTTTCATGAAAAAAGGCAGATCGACGATCCTAAGGTTCCCATTTTCATTTTGAAAAGGCCAATCGCCGCTCCTATGTATAAGTCTCTTTTCATCAAAACAAAACAAGGCCGCTTTACAGAGCTCTGCCTCGATAATTTTTGGCGATGGACAACTGTTAGAGATAAGTCTACCCTTTCTACGTGATAGAATCTCTCCCGCACGCGTACAGTGAAGGCATTCTCTGCTGCAGATTGATAAACTGTTTGTTTTCAAGGAGATTATCGGTTGTTGTTTTTACTGACCCTCACCTTCAATAGCAGTTTAGAGCTTGTTTCATGCATCATCTCGTATCATCACACAAATTCCTGCCAAAGTCTGGAAAATCTGAGCGCTACGTCGTTTGCCTCTGTCAGATCTTTGATTGTGCACATTCAATGTACCAGATCACAATTAAGCAGGTCATCCATGATCTGAGAGGGTTGATCGCACTCGCATTTTGCTGCACCTTCGATATATCCCAAGTTCATCATGTTGGTTTGCATCTTCCCATGCCTGCCAAAGCCTATTCAGGCTACGCAAAGTCATCAAGGGTTGGTTGAATCCTGCTGACAGTTTCTATGATGGCACCATAGGCATACACTACTGGCATGTCCTAAAGCTCAATCTAAGGATGCAGTGGGTGTCCTTCGTCCTCTGTTTGTCTCAGTCGTTCCTTCTGGCTATCAGCAGCCCTATTTATTTCAGGGGGTGTGATGCCAGATATCAGATATATGTTATCAGTCCTCCTTCATCACATACATCATGTGATATAACAGAAGCTTGTGTTCTTCGTTGCATGTGCTGAGCTTTCCCACATCCGTGCAGGCATACTCTGCAACATAGTATAAGTGAGAGCCAGATCAGAGCGGTAGATCTGATTGTTGACCTTTCCCTCGAGCTTGGTGATATAGGCCTAGTACGTTTGAAAGATCTATCTGAGGTCACCCCTAGATATGTAGAGAGGACTATCACAGTGTCCCAGTCTAGTTCCATTCCAAGTGATCTTCAGTTTCTGGTTTGCATGCATGTTCTTCAGATGAAAAGCGCTTATTTCAGATTTAGTTGAATTAGAATTCAGATGATTCTCTTTGTAGTACAAGGATAGGTTGGTAAGTCCCTCATACAAGATGGCTTCTGCCTTAGGGAAGTCATCACTTTTGGTGGTGATACACAGGTCGTCTGCACAGATGAAACCTTGATCGTTTACATAAATGTTGACATGGGCGTAGATACTTACATGTACGTAATACATATTCATCAGGGAGGGATGAATCAATAGATCACCCCCCCCCCTCGATGAATAAGTATCAATGACAGATCTACGCCCATGAATGTTGAACAGAGTTGGGCCAGAATGCTTCCTTGGGGAGGCCATTCTTCTGCCTGCGCCAACGACTCTTCTTTCCAAACAGCTCAACCAACTTTTTCAATCAGAGTCTTGACCATTTTGGTCAGGTGCATGTTGTTCACATTCAGTAGTTTGTGTAGAGCCTGTGGTGGTTGACAGTAGCATAAGCTGTTGAGAGGTCTACAACCACAACTCCAGTTAAGACACTTACTGGAAACCATTTTCTATATGTTGGGTACCGTAAGGTTAAGCAGTTGTCTTGTGCAAGACTTCCCAGAACGGAATCCTGCCTGCTCCTTCATCAGAGATGGTTCTACAACTGCACATAAGCGGGTCAAAACTAGTCGCTTGAACAGCTTGAAGGTGTGGCAAAGAAGTGGTCTGTTTAACGCTTTGTTGCTGATATGTCTTTTTCTGGAGCTTGCATGTTCTGATGGATGCCGTTCTGCGACAGGGAAAGTGTCCTCCCAACAGAGTTGTCCACACATGTAAATTTTGTCGTGGTAAGATTTACATTTAGTTGGTGTATGTTTAGGATTGTACTGAGTGTGATATTAATATGACAGATCATTACTGTGTTGTGTTCTTGTGCTCTTGACTACAATTCAAAGGTCTTCAGCATAAATCAGAATTGTTTCAGCAGTTTGGTTAAGTGAATAAATTGTAACCTCATTTACATGTTAAGGATGAGCCAGTGGCTTACGGTTTCGTATGCATAGGTAGCAATTGCTGTTGGTTTTAAGATATCTTCTATGGACTGTGGCAAATTAATTACTTAGCTCGTGATTAATAACATTGGTCAGGAGCCAGCCTGCCCAAATTTGGGGTGCTCTTTTGTGATTGCGTGGTGCTGGTTTAGGATCAAGCGCTTCAAAAGATGTGGCGCAGCTAGATGGTAGATGCTTAATTTTGGTATAATTCTTTATCATAATTTCATGGCGTAAAGATAATGGTACATGTTGGCATTATATCTCATCACTACAGCTAGTATATGAGACAGACGGTGTAATGTTTAAGTTATTTGTCACCTTTATTCGTAGTAAAGAAAAACAATCATGAAAGATTTAATCTAACTGACATCAGCTATTGCCACAGCCATGCTTTCACAGGCCGTCATGCTAGCAGATCATATGTGAGGTGTCAGTGATTAATGGAATGTTCTTAGTATCCCGTTTATTATGAATATTGGCATACCGTAGTATGTTGATTTTGGTAACAAAATAAGAGCGCAAATGTTGCAAAAAGGAGTTAACAGTTCTACACACACATACGTTCCCATGCATGTGCCTCTAAATTCTAGACAACTTTTCATGATCTAAAACATTTTTAATGTGGACGTTAACTTTAATTTTATTTAATTAATTCGCCATTTTCTGTCGCCATGGTAATCATAAAGGCATGCATGTGCGTGTACTCATTTAGTTATCACATGACGTTTCTGTCACTTTTGTAGGGTAGGTATCAAATAATGAACTGCAGACAAGAGGTGTTAATTTTTTCTCTTCTCTGAAAAGAAATGACATGCCATACTGAAGAATAATACAAATATTGAAAAACAAGTTTCTGACTAGAATTTTTCCCAAACATTTTATCTTAACTTGATATTGGAGTAAAAATGCTATCACAAATCTCACTCAGGACTAGATACATAGGGTTACTATTAAATGTATAATCTTAAATTGTTTGTATGTAGCGCAATGCAATCCCTATTCCACTTTTAAGGTGAAATTCAGACGGAGTTATGCCTAATTTAGGGCCTAAAACATATAATATACAACATAACAGTCTTACATTTCATTCTAGGAAAAGAAAATTTGCATAATAATGCAAAACAAATATCAAGTTGTCTATACAAAGCAGACAGATCGAGAAAAAAAAACATTTTAATAATAATTTATAGGATTTTGTATGTTTTTATCAAAACTGAGTAAATAGCGCCCTCATATGATGACCTTTTGAAATTCTACTTATTGCAAACTAAAGAGCCCTACTAGTTTTACATACGTGCCAAATATGAGAGTGATTGGTTCTCAAATAAAGAAATAAATGAGGAAGCAATATGTATTCACTTGGGCCCTATACACAACATGGCCATCATATGCCTTAAAACTCATATGACGCATGGTGATTACGTAATTAAAAATGTAATTTTTGTACATTATATTCAAAGAATAACACCATTTCCGATCATAATATACTTTCAGAAATAGACAACATAAGTTTCAGCTCATTATCATCATTTTCATGGTGAAAAAAATAAACTGTACTAATGAACATTGTTTTTTTGACCGTTTTGTTCAAGGAAATTTCCATGATTTTTCATATGCAAATTCGATGACGTCATAATTATATGAAGCCAATCAACTTTGACCATGAAACTTTTCCTGTGTCTTATGCCTATGTAAACATATGTATCAGGAAAGTTTAGTTGATACAGACATAGCCATTATGAAATGAGAGCATTTCATGCAATCTCAATTTTCACCAACCCTAAGAAATGCAGCAAAAAATGAAAAAGTGCTACTTTTACATTCCTCCAAAAAAGTAGTAAAAAATCATAGTGCAAATGAGTTTTTTTCTTGGGAACATTTTGTTTCTAACATTAGACATATCAATGGACAAAATGACACCCAAGTCGGAGGATCATAGGGGGGGGGGGGGGGGGGGGTCACCGGTAGACCCCTCTGGCCCACGGACTATAATGATATCACATTACAACTTCAATGAAAATCGAAAGATGACCTATTTGTCGTAGTTATCAGAATTGTCCTCTCGGTCTGTAAATGAATCAAATATCAAATATCGAATTAAGTATTCAAAGTTATAATATTTGATCTTTTGTGCGGTAAGTCGGATTTATTATGAAGTGTTTTTCATCATATTGTGTAATGAAAGCGTAATTTTGCAGTTTACTATTAGTATGTTTAATATTAAAGGATGTGTATGGGTCTTTTTTTTTTTTTTTTGGGGGGGGGGGGGGGTTGGTTAGCAAAACTGTCAATTGATTTAATAGCCCTGGCCACCGTATAACTCGTTATCCACCATAACCGTCTGATCTTCCTCCCTTGCAACGTTTTTCTGCGGCATCGCGTACAACTGACTTGCGTCAAAGTTCGCCGGCTCGGGTTGCGGCTTGTTCGGTTTCGCGTAGAGTGCGCCGAAGTCACTATCTTCCATCGTTGCATCGCCACCCGACATTGCATACATACCATCAAGATCACTTTCTTTTACCGGTGCAGCGCCGCCCGACGTAGCATAATGCAAATCAGAATCCTCATATGTGTGGTTCGGTCCAGTTGCCATGCCTGAACCTGTGTTTATGTAGGAGTTGTCGATGTTCTTGGTCATGCCCTTATTCTCATACTGTGGCTGAGCGCCCTTCTTACCCATCTCTCTCCCTGGGTCACCCTTCATCGGTGACTTCTCGCTGTTTCTTCTGCTAGTGTATGGAAAACAATTTAGAAAAACAAAAATAGAGTGAATAATATTAAAGGATATACAAGAATAAACCTAAATATCACTGAACTCGTCCTATACTAGAATATTGTGTACCAGTTTTTAATGGCGTATTGACTTTGAAGCAAGTACACAGATTAGAAAGAGTTCAAAAGAGGGTTTGTCGAATAATTCTAGGGAAAGATTATATTAGTTATGAAAATGCAATTATTGAATGTAAGCTTGAACGCCTTGAAACTAGAAGAGAAAAACTTTGTATTGAATTTGCTAAATCACTTTCTAATAACCCACATTGTAAAGATTGGTTACCCAAACAAAAAAATGTAAATATTTCTTTGAGATATATACCAAAGTTCAATCAATATAAATGTAAAACAAACAGATTTAGGAATAGTGCAATACCATATTTCATTGTTCTTTTAAATAGCCAATGAAATTTTTACTTCCCAGGTATATGCACTTTGCTTCAAATCAAATCAAATTACAGTTACGCACGCATCTTCTTTGTTAATTATACAAAAATGTGCCACATTTTTAAAAGTTTATACTTTTGTTTTGATGAAATATTTTGTTCTACTGTACCTCATGTGAATTTAAATGTTATGAATGAATATCATTTTAATTTGTATTTAAATGTATTGATTTCGATGTAAACATCAACATTTCAGCCTTTGGGCTGCCGTTGTATGTAGCAATGCTTGTAACTTTTGAATGTTTTTTTTTATTGAAATAAAACCATTATATCTATCTATCTATCTATCTATCTATCTATCTGAATTACAGTCATCACAAACCAGGAAACGAATCGATTTCCCTTTTAAAACGTACACATTTAACCAGTATGTTTACTACTAGATATTGCATTCCACACATAGTTAATACAGATGTATATATTCTCGGGTTGTATTAATACTTAGTTTGTTGCTCCTGTATACTCCATCGCGACTGAAATGAAGAGGAGAATAAAGTGTGTATCCTAGATCCTCAAAATCCAAAGCAATGGTACTACGCACAATAGTTACCATGAACACAATTACATAGAAGAGAGGAGGGACGGAAGGGAAGGGAGGGGCGAGGGGAGAGATAGATGGGGTAAAGGGGAGGAGAGGCAGTATCATAAATAACATTAATACATATAAAAACTGACAGTGGATGGACCACTCACCTGCGCCTACAAACGATGACGATGATGACAACGATGACGAGGATGATAATGAATGCTCCGATACCACCTCCTGCTGCCCCGTACACGACTGAAAACATACAATTGACAATATAATCATGACATTAATTATAAGTATATGATACAAATTACTTATATTGCATCATGGTTATTTCTTTATTAATTGGTTACCCTTTATAATGTTAGATACTGTAATTGGTTTGCATGATAGCTAACATAATGTTATCCTCTTTAAAGGAACTGCAGCGTCTAGATGGCCTAATTTTCACAATTAGGCTCTCTATACGTTATTTTCCCGTAAGAAAAGGAATTTGGCAGTCATTTCCCATGAAATCAATCAAGTTTGGGGGTAATTAGTTATTATCTAATTGTCCTGGGAACGCCCCTTTTAAATCGCCAAAATGTGACGTCATCTAAAGAACGGACTAATGAACTAAATTATGTAGATGATGCAAGCCAATGAATTGTCAATCACATGTCGATCACGCTGCCGATTCCGGACCCTAAATGTGGGAGGTCGTAAACTGGCTGCTAAGTGAGATTTGGCATCAGAAAATTAGTCTAAAATCACTACTGTGTTTATTTGCATGGATTGTTTTTTTCGGCAGACATATTTTACAAGACATCAACTATGGAATAAGTGCCAAAGTACGTTGTATTCTTTAGTTCCTTTAAAAGGACATACAAATCACAGATGAAGGTTTCAAATTGAGTCCAAACCACTACTCAATTCGTCGGTCGATGCATTCGTTTTTAACATCGCAATCAAGGTACTGGTTAACTTTGCTTTCATGTAAAAACACACATAAACAAACAAACAAATAAACATAACAATTCAACTAAAAAGCACGTGAGTTTGATGGATGGACGAGTTGTACATCAGTTTGTATTGTTTAAACTGTATATTATGTAACTTTGCGAATTTGTTGTTGGGGGGGGGGGGGGGGGGTGCATATTGTATAATATTGTTTTCCTTCACGAAACAAATACAACGTTTTGTTTTCAGTCGGTATTATCATTCACGCACTTACTATAGTATGTGGCGTCAAGTCCGAAGTGCCTTCCTAGATTGCACAGTTTTAAGTCCAAAAATGCAAAAGCTCCCTACCGTAGGAGGGGGGACACCCCTCCAACACCCTCACCCAATCAGGCGGCTTCATTCCTTCGGGCTTGGTCGCTTCGCTCCCTCGCAAGGACCCAAATTCACTGCTTGCTCAATTTTGTCAAAGTTGGCAACCCTGCCATTAGGCTATTTGAACATTTTGGCGATGCGTTTTTGTTGCCACCCAAAAAGTGTTTGCTCATTACGCCACTGATTAACTTGTTAGAAAAGGGATGCACCTCTTAATTCCAATAGGCATGACAGTATTGAAATGTGTTCTCCGACAATGGTACCCATGTTTATTTAAAACACGAGGAAGTCATTCTAATTAATAACAAAGTTTCGAACCCTTTGTAAATATACACGTCACAATACTAAACAACCAATAATCAAGTTTATTGAATTACAAAAAGTCTAAATTCAGCTACTGCATGATGCACAATTATTTTCTAGTATAATTTATAATATTCAAATTTGACATTTTTGTAAGATTATACAATTCCTAACAAGTGATGATATGAATTGTGCTATAATTTGGCACTCGATACATAAATAGATCCATATTAAATATTGTCTATATTGTACCTATAATTGAGGAAGCGCCTGACGACTTGGAAGTCGCAATATCACGACTAGTCTCTATTCCAGTCGTTGAGGGTGTATGGGTCGATGACGCTCCGTTGAGAGCGGTTGTTGTCATCGGACGTGTTGATGGAGCTGGGCTGGTTGGTGGCAGTACTATGGAAATTATATGTCATGGTAGGAAATAATCAAGCATATATATACATATACTACTATTAGATTATTATATCAATTGGCGGTTAATAGGTACGTATTTAGGGCCCCGTTGCACTGAGAGAGAGATACAATCGATTGAAAGTTACAATTAATTGTTAGTATGATCATGTGTTCTAACTACGCACATTTGACTGGTTGAAACGTGCACATTTCCTGACTTACGATCAATTGTAACTTACACTCAATTGTATCTCTTTCTGCAACGGGGCCTAGATCTGCAATAGGTTCAGCCGATCATGCTTAATATTTATCGAAGATATATGGCAATAAACAACCCGTTTTCCTGATAACTATTCTTTTAAACCTTTGATATTAGATAAACAGTACATAGATATGACACATAACATGCAGGACCTTCATCAGACCAAAATTTCTTTTTTGGAAAAGTAATTAAGTGATCTTAATATTGATGTACCGGTATATCCTTTTGCGAAGAATCTAATTTTAAGAATTTAAATTTCATGGCCTGAACATGTGTTGAACGGGAAGTCATTTCTATAAAAAACAGTGTATAACGGAGATAATTATGAAAAATAATTCCTGAAAATTGAGCGAAATCGGTTTAAGTAATAGACAAGCTATGACACTTTGAAAAAAGCTAAATTCTTCGTTGATTCGAATTTGTAACACACTCTGACAAGATTGTGGAACACACCGCATGATCTTATATATGTACACAAAGAGCCACACTTTTTTCTTGCCATATTTTGCTTAAAGACCAAGTCTACTTTCGGGTAAGTAGCCGAATACATCTATATTGATCAATATTGTTGAATATGTATTGAAATAGGGCTTGTGGGGTAAAATCCGTACCTAAGCATCATTAAATACAGAAATATCGGAAGAAATCCAATATCCGCCTGTGAAATTCATAAATCCGCCGCCCGTTCAGAGCTCTCAGCGCGGCTAGCGACGGGGGAGATATAGCCCGTATTATAGCGAACACCGCGTGAACACAGTCCTCGTGGTCGTTATACACGCAGCGTATGGGCGATTCCGCTTTGGCGATATCTATGCCGGCGGCATAAATATATAATTTCGCAAATATATCAATATTAGTAGGCGGTTTCTTGGCCAAATTTGGATAATCCTATATTAGTAAAATTATATTCTTTCACATTATTGGTAATAAGAGCTTCCATTTCATTTTTTGAGAGGGGGGCGTTTCCGAAACTGGCCTTTACCTTTAAACTTTCAAACATAATTCCTCTATCCCGTTTATTGAACACACGATTTTACAGGGATCGTCTTCTCCTTAAATATATACCTGAGCGAAGGTTTAAAAATGCTTGTAACCTAAACAATTGCGGCATCATCGCAAAGGAAATGTTACATTCTTCCCAATAATTCATATATATTTGTCACAAATTGTCACAGAATTGATTAATCTGCTATCTAAAGTGATGAAATTTCGACCCGTTATTCGCCCTTGGTCAGCCCGCTGTGTGGGGGTACGATTAATGACGTACCATGTGTGAAGAGCGCACGAGAGCGCTCCCAAGCCCGTGGGCTTTGTGTACTGTAGGTGTATGTGTATACCACCCGAACGCTAAGTATTCTCATCACAATGCCTGATCTTCAGGAGGAACTGCTACTAAATGTAGACATCAAAGTTGATGTAAACAGCTCCACAAAATATAATGTCATTGGTATAGTGATAGTGATGATGATGATGATTTTGATTATGATGATGATGATGGGGATGTAGGAGGGATAGGATGAAGAGGACGAGACGGAAAATACCATGAATTCATTCTTCAGTACAGTCACTAAAAAGACTTTTACTACTAGTACTATTAATTGCGAATATTAATTACATATGCACCGTTATTTGAACTGCATGTCATCATAAAATGCAATGGTACGCACAAGATTCACCGCCATGTCTATATACATAACCTGAACTATAGATATACCAACAATGACAATCACTCTGCGCTAGCTGCCAGGCTAACATGTTTACGAAAACATCTCGGGAAATTAAACATAGAAGGGTAGACAAATATATTTGCATGGACCAATATCATATAATAGAATATTCTTTATACGCAATAATAAAATGTAATTAGCTGCTTTCGAGAGATTTGTATCCCACTTTCATCATCAGCTGGCGTAAGTTCGTGTCATGTGAAGTCTGGATTATAAACCCTCACAAAAAGTTCCGCAATTCAAGTTTGAGCGTTCATATCTCCCTTATTACTGTGTTACCGTTCATGAATCTGTTACCATTGGAGGGCTTGTATTCTCCCCTTCACAATAATATTAATTTTGTTATCATGGAATGTGCATTACAATGTCAGAAGTAAAATCTTGCAAAAAGCATTAATATGGTCAAACATAATGATAATTTCTCAATCAGTCAATAAAACACACTACATCTTCCTAACAACATGCACAATCGTTATTGCACCACCTCAAAATAATAAAGGTATATTTCATCCTAAAATAAAAATGATAAAACGCAATTTACATTCACGCATGATTGACTGAACATTATTCATAACACCGTTCTCACAACAAAAGGAGTGTACACTGTTGTTTTATCAATGCATTTTGCAACATTTTACTTTTGACTTTGCCCCATATTTGGGTGTCATGCGCATTCCATGATAACATATTCATGGCAAATGTCATATCAGTTTAAAGTGGGGAATACAAGCCTTCCAGGCATACCAAACTCGTGAACGGTATTAAAGTAACATGAGAGATATAAACGCTCAAACTTGAATTGTGGAACTTCTTATGAGGGTTTTAATAAACAGTTGTATACATGTACGTCTCGCTCTACGCTCTAGGCGGGGGACTGTCGCACGTGTGACGTCATTAATCCGTACTCGGTAATTCCCGTTTCAAGCCATATAGAAGTTCTGAGAAGGGTCTTGGAAACACACTTCTTATCGCGTTTCATTGATATTTCAAGACTTAAGAGCCTATGATTTGTGTTCTGGTTGGTATAAGCTTCCCGTACATGTATAATTTGTCTATTTTATGATATTTTGTGATATTTCTTCGCATAGCTACTTTAAAGGGGTATTCCGGGCCTGATAAAACTATTCGTTATTTGAATAAGCAGAACAAGATGAATAATTGGTAAAAATTTGATCAAAATCGGACAAAAAACATGGGAGTTATACCTATTTAAACATCATGTAGTAATGAGCGATCGTTTCAAAATCGCCGCCATATGCAACATCATTCACGAGCAACTCGCCATGGCTTTAGTACATGAAAATACACTTATTTCTCATTTTCGTTGCTAAAAATAAAATTTTCTCCGCTTTTTTTCACGAATTCATAGAAGAATATCGATGGGCCAACCTCATTTGAATTTGTAAGCTGACAAATTTGCTTTGTTATGAAGAAAATTTAAATTTGGTAAAATTTCCATGTAGAAGTCAAAATGGCTGCAGCTCGCAAGTGACGTCACGATAGATAGCAATTGCGAACGATTCTAACAAATCGAGGCAAAGTTCATCCTGTCATAACTTTTTTTATTGCTCTACCGTTTTGACTCAGATTTTCGATCATGATTCTTCATATTCACCTCATTTTATAGCAAACCTCACATTTCTGTGGTGGAATTTCCCTTTAACTGTTTAAGTAACACCTAAACCTGTGTAACCTGTATACACTCACGATTTAAAATTGCGATTTTCCTTAATCCACCACAACTCTGTTGGTTGTTTCCCGTGCATAGGTAATAGCATTGCCTATCTTCCAGTTTGCCAAGTCGACTGTAGTTTGTGCCAGCAGCTCCACACCAGCATTCCCCAGCATACTCGACTCCAGCGAGAGCATAGCCAGCGTTCATGCAGAGATTGACGCACTTGTCGATCGTCAAGTCCCTGTACGTACATGATGTTGAACCACTCGGAGGCGTACATGGCTTGGTGGGAAGGACGCGATCGTTTGTACTGTCATTGTAGCAGCCCAAGTAAGTCTCATCTGGAAAGGGTTATAGGTTTATTACAACTAACAACAGTCGTCGTGATCCTTTTTTTTTTTTAAACCCACATCGAAATAAAGTAATTATACAAGTATTTGTTAATTGGAAAACACAAAAGGCAGCAAATAAGTATGTTCTTTTTCCCGTAATTTTGTTTTGAATCACATTTTGGTGATGGACTGATGACAAAAACAAACATAAGCTTGCAGAGGTAAAACAAAATGAAACTTGATAAATAATTAAATAGTCCCATTATTATACACGACGTTTACAGTATCAAACACTATGATTCTACATGTTCTTAAGATTTCTGAAGATGTCCTAACATGCAGGTGCATGTAAATTGAGTTGTACATTCTCCCATACTAAAAGTACAACTGTTCCATGAACTGCAAACGTAACTACATTTTATCTGCATCTTGCATTTAACCCTAAAAAGGCCGGGCTATTTGAGGTCTTCCTACGGGGGGATCTTGGCCGCGGAGCGGCCGATCGCCGTAAAAATGTTCACGCATGATAAGGGAAGTGTATAAAATACAATATTAATTTTTAAAATTTTTGAAAAATTCATTAATTTGCATATTTATGGTAATTTATGCAAATAAGTCATGAAATTCATATATTTACCCATATATCATATATTCTTCATAATTAAACTCTGGTTTTCACTACATATATTCTTTAGAGCATTTGGAATGATAATACGACAATTTTTTTTGGAAGAGCCCGGTTCTTCCTTATGTTTTCTATTGTTTTGTTAATTTCTTATGTATTTCTTTGTTTTTTTAAACTTATGTATTTTATTGTTTTTGTTGTTTATTTTATTTCTAACTATAATTTAACTATTTTGAACCCCAAAACCAACATATAAAATGTAAACAACACCAAATGACTAATGATACACCTCATTTTACGAAAATTGATATTTACATATGTTTTGTACACAAATCACGAAATTTAGCGATTTTCGGGCTGACATGCATAGACAAAAGGTCACGTGACTTTGTAACGGTAGGTCCGATTTTCAAAATTTTTGTTTTAAAATGTGCGCAAGACCCGAAAGAAAAAAGCCACCAAGCAGCGGCGCGTCATCGTACAGCGTTTTGGAGCAATACAAAAAAATCGCGGAGGGGGCATTATGGCCCCCGGCCTTATTAGGGTTAACACAAGTGTATGAATACATACAATGGACTACATCTGTGAATAAGCCTGTACACAGTTGCCCATAATGTTGGAATAATATATTTTGATATGTATAAAAGTATAATGATTACAATTATAATGTGTCCACACTACCATGGTACAATTGATTTGTTTGGAGCTATGAAAGACAGGATCTTCGATGCTGGGTCCCTTTACCATGTTTACCTCTCCAAAGCGTATGTCCAACATGACATAGTATTGGCACATTTCTTAGAGTTGGCTGTAAATCTTTCAAGTAAAATTGCCACAGAGGCTCTCTAGGCTACACTCCGTCCGACGCAATTGGTTATACCCCAAAGGATGCTTGTGCTCCACCAGGAAGGGGTATCAACAAGCGATGCGATGCTAATAGTGCCGTCACACCCAAGCCACGCTCTAGCCACGATCTAGACAATAGCTGATCACAATCACTGGAATGTATCTGCAAAATGTCTTTTGTCCAATGAGGATCTGAATGGGAATATTATCTCACATGTGTCAATAGATATCCTTCCATGAATGCACATACAATAGCTCGCTGATCAAAAGACTAGGTCGCCGAAGACCCACGACCGAACCACGACCGCTTTCGACATGACGCTTTCGACATGAGGAAAGCGGAAAGTGAGTCTTTGGCCACCTATTCTTTTGTTCAGGGAGCCATTGTATGTCCATGCATGAGAGGCTATCCTTTCACCTATGTGCGATAATCCCCCCATTCATTCGTCATTTAGTCATCGTTCGGACAATGCTTCGCCTCCCACTGCCAAATTTATGAATGGGGATTAGGAGCGTAGCAAATTTATGAATGGGGATTAGGAGCGTAGCCAGAACGGCTTGGGTGTGACGGGGGTATAAGATCCATTACATCCTTGGCCAAATAGAAGGAAGACAAAGGATCGTCGATAACGTGGGGATAATGTCCAAGAATACTGCATTCACGAAACGACTTGAGGTGGTGGCGGCTCAATGGCAGTATGGGCAGGTTCTGTGACTGAAAAAACGCCAACGGTGGTGCTAGGTGGAAACGTCGACGCCATCTTGCACCAGGGCATTCTGGTAAACCCGCCCGCCTCATACACGCTGGAAGGACCGACTGAAAATATTACCGACTGCAAGACAACAACGCTATTTCACAGAGGGCAGCTGCAGTAAAATAATTTCTTGAAGGGAAGGATGTGCAGCAGTTGTCATGGCCTGATTCCTCCTCTGATATGAACCCTATCGAGCATGCCTGGGATTCCCTAGCCCGAGCCATCAATGACTGAGACATATCCGTCATACTCAACGAGATGTATCTGAGGTTCTGACCAAAGAGTGACACGTACAACCCATTGACAGTGTCAACTAGCTCGATGACAGCACCGTGCAGCGTCTTAAAGGGATAGTTGAGTTTTGGGATAGTTGAGTTTTGCTACACATATTAATTTTTGGTGAGATAAAGAAAAACTGAATGTAAAATTTGAAAGAGCATAATATTTTAGTGACAGAATAAATTTTATGTGATCAAAATCGGTTCAGAAACGGCTGAAATAGCCATACACGTAACAATTTGTAATAAATGTGGGGCCCCACAAATATTAGATAATTTTGAAAAAACGTTAGAAATGTTTACATAATGCTTCCTCTTTTCAAAAATTGTCAAAAGAAGTTTTGTAATAGTTGTTCATTATCTCTCTATCTAATCACTATTTTTACGAACTTTCACATGCACAATATTTTATTTAAAATGGTTTAAACCGTTGAGTTTTTATAGAGCGCCATCTTGAGTTTGAACGGCTCTGTTTGAATGATAAAAGGCTTTTTTCTTGGTCGTTTGTAATTTTGAATTCCTTTCAAGCATGGTAGAGTTATAACTATTAGTTTGTAAAGTAATGGTGCAGGTTTTGGTTACCAAAATTCAGCTTGACCAAAACTGTACTCTCTTTACCAAAACTCAACTGTCCCTTTAAGCACTGACCCGTGTCAGGAGTGGCCACTCAGGGATCACGGGTCATATTTTATATCAGTCACTGATATACTTATAGACATTTAAATGAATAATATTAAACATTTTTATCCCCCAAATTTGCTCCAAATCCGCTCCATCATGTGTGTAATTTTGTATGCTGATAAAATTGTAACAAATCCATTAATTATGCTGTTGTTTTTTCACCTTTTTTGTTTGACACTTTCCGAGGGACAATCGTAATTTAATTTCATTGTGATATAATTTTAAGAATTTGATCAGTTACGTTTTGCGGTCATATACACCAAACATAAATATACACCATCATTAATGATTCACAGTGACATATTTAACTTCGTATTAAGTTGTAAAATAAAATATTCCACCTCCATGACCAACAGTGTATAGCCTCCGGTAAGTTGAACCGGGTCACAAGATACTTAGCCAGATTTTAGACTACATTTACTCTTTTTTTTTATCATGCATTTGTTTCAACAGGGCACCGTTAATTGTTCAATAAATGTATGTCTTTTAGCTGGTTACTGCAGGAATACAAATTCCATCGAGGATATATACAACTAAGCAACAATGATTATTTAAAATAATACATACAGCTTTTCCTATTGTGATCCTATTGCAGGTTTTCACCATGCCATCTTTGCTATCATTAAATCTACAAATCATGTACCACTGCAGGTTATAAATCTAGCGCTAAAATTACAACATACCATAACATACTACCGCACCCGCAGTAGATCCTGGCGAACATCCATCCATATATGAGCAGGAACGAATGTTTTGACCACCTGGGTTGCAAGTAAAACAAATATATACATATACTTCTACCGTGCGTCCCAAAAAAAACTATACACTTTTGAAATGGCTGCCGAATAAAAAAATATATGATTCTGGGGGAAAAGTTTTATATGTATGGAAAGCTCATAAACTCAACTTTCATATGACACCAAAAAGTCCGAAAAAAATTCATGCTTGGGTGAGCACTGCTCACTATTGTAAAGGGTATGAAAATTAGGTTGCGCAGGAATTAGCCTTCCAATTTGCGAGAGGTAAATCCTTTGAAAAGTGTACACTTTTGAAATGGCTGCCGAATAAAAAAATATATGATTCTGGGGGAAAAGGTTTATATGTATGGATAGCTTATGGACTCAACTTTCATATGACACCAAAAAGTCCGAACATAATTCATGCTTGGGTGAGCACTGCTCACTTTTGTAAAGGGTATGACAATTAGGTTGCGCAGGAATTAGCCTTCCAATGTGTGAGAGGTAAGTCCTTTGGAGCTTATAAAATTGAGGGTGATATGATAAATTCATGATCAATTGCGATCAGTTTGGGTTTGCTGAGTGCATTTTATGGTTTATTAAACCAAAATGTTATGCATGAGTGAACAGGAATTGCATTTTTTTATTGTAGCATTGTAACTTTCCCTGGTAGTCTCAGTGGTGTGTTCATGGGAGTCAGGATGGGGTGATGGTAAATGTACATGTACCGATTGACTGATACATTGTTGATTAAGTGATTGATAGCTGAATGTTGATTGTCTAATTCACGGTATTGATTGATTGACTGATAGATTGTGATTGATTTCAGGTGTCAATGGATAATAGCAACCAGTCCAATTTGGGAAATGTAGGTAGAATTCGGGATAAGGGAAGGTGGTCTGGATATTTTGGAGTGGAGACCAACGAAAATGAATTGTCGAGATATGCACAAGCACACCCAGGAAGAGAGAGAGAGAAAGAGAGAGAGAGGGGGGGGGGGGGGGGAGGGGCATACATGTCCTCTTGACCCTTATCCCATCTACCCAACAAAGTCCTACCCTACATTTCACCTCCCCTGCACCATGTACCATCACCCCGTCCTGACTCCCATGAACACACCACTGAGTCTACCAGGGAAAGTTACAATGCTACAATAATAACTGCAATTCCTGTTCACTCTTGCATAAAATGTTAATCCCATAAACCACAAATTTCACTCAGCAAACCCAAACTCATCACAATTCATCATAAATTGGTCATATCATCTTCAATTCCGTAAGCTCCAAAGGATTTACCTCTCACAAATTTGAAGGCTAATTCCTGCGCAACCTAATTTTCATACCCTTTACAAAAGTGAGCAGTGCTCACCCAAGCATGAATTATTTTCGGACTTTTTGGTCGCATATGAAAGTTGAGTTTATGAGCTTTCCATACATATAAAACTTTTCCCCCAGAATTATATATTTTTTATTCGGCAGCCATTTCAAAAGTGGATTTTTTTTTTTTGGGACGCACGGTATAATGATTGGTATTTTCTACCTACGAATACTTGTAGTTCATTAGACAGATAAACACTACTCTAATAATAACGTGGTACTCCGTGGAATGCACTTGAGCGAAATTTCGCACCGGGTGAATACTCGTATAATGCACAATTACACGCACTGTGTCGTTGTATTATTTTGAGGTCTATAACTCCACGAAAAAGAGATTTCAAGCCCTAATTTGTTGAGGCATGCTGTTGAATTACATTTTATTTCATATAAGACAATAACCTCGGAACTTTTGAAATTTGGCTTGCAAAAGGCGGACACTCCATTTAGAGAGGGTTTGAATTGAGCCCAATCCCCGGTCGGATTCCTCTCTTTCCTGCTTACACACACAGCTGTATAAGATTTCACACATTGTCCCGTCGCCAACATCGAGAAAGCTGCGTTAAATTACTATATTATTTGGGCTTATTTAGGTATAAGTTTCAGCGAGAAGAGCAGACAAAGACTGAACAGAGTGGTCGTTGCAATAAAGTTTGATAATGACGTAGAAAGAAATAGTCTGCGCGCGATGACGTTAGTAATAATGACTTTAGTAACGCATTTATTTAATAAATTTGATGTATGATTGTTTTCTACGGTCAGAAACCAAGTTAACTGTGATTCTAGTATTCTAGTACGTAGCTAATATACAGATATTGACTGTCTTGAGGGGCAATATAACATTTGAGATCCTCGAAGGAAGTTATATTTGTGTCGAGGGACATTATATTTTTCTAAAGCGCGTAGCGCTGATGACAAAAATAGTATTCCGAGACAAAAATATAACTCCCAAGGGAAATGAAATGTTATATATATGGTTCCGGAAGGAAAAGGTCCATATCTGTTATATTATGATGACCTATATAGATACAAATCAAGATAAATATAAATTTGGTGTTGAAATAAAATTATGGACAAGGGAAAATCATTAGATTAAATCGAAATCCTTCCAGTAGAACAGACGTGTTGTTATCGAAATATCGAAATGCTGCGCAAAATGTCTCTTTATTCGACGTTCCTTTCAAATTTACTTTCGGATCGCGCAATCTCCGTAGAAAGCTTGACAACGCTGTGCGTGCCAGGATGCTAATACGCGCACAATAATTGTTCATCTTCACACACCCATTGTGACGTAAATTACGTCATACCAGTCAATATAACGGCGTTATATTGACTGGTTGGTCAATATAACGCTTCTCATCCTTGTAGCGATGGTCACGTGACAGCATTTTGACCAATCGCACACCAGTATCTTTATAGGTCATATAATATTTCAAATTATTGGAAGGCAATACGGGAATATCCAATGTAATATAACCAAAAGAAGGAACACATGTATCCCAGCTTGTGTAATTTTGGAAGTGGTCATTATGGATTTATGTAGGTTACCATGCAGATATGTTGAATTAAGTATGAAAAATGGATATGCAAATTAGGAGTAGCGGCTATCTTGGATTTCAGTGTAATGTCCATACGTCACTTGCAAATGAGCACCGGAAATGGGTTCCTTGCTACAAAATACGCTATAGTAATTGTTATCATCACTCTTGTCACATTCATAGAAGGAAATAGACGTCTGGCCCTTTTCAGAAATATACCATCTTGCTAATTATGCTCTCCCCTCTCTCTTTGTTATTATATTGTTTAATTCTATCGAGTCTTCATTGTACGAGATTAAATCTATTTTACCTGCTTGACAAGTAAGCGCTCCTTTTCGGGCTAGGTGATTTCCAAATGGAGAGCTCCTTAGAGCTCGATTAAAGCCTGTGAACCCAAGGTGGGAGCATACCACTGCTGCGGCGTCAAAGCCAATGGATGATCCACATATGGCGTACCATGTGTTCTCGTCTTCTGTCACTTGCACGGTCCCTTCATACCGTGTTGAACCTCCAACCAGACGAACATCTAAACATGTAATACAATGTTAATTTATGTTATTTTATTCAATAATAAGGCATGTGATATGCTTGATGCAATTTTTGTATTGATAAAGTCAAATAAGTCATTGGCGTCATGCACTGATAATAAAGAATCGATTTTAACGTATAATTAATTTTAAGTTTTAAAATGTGCGCGTTTCAACCATAACACATGATCTGACTTACAGTTGATTGCAAAAACCGATTGTATCTCTTTCGGCAACCGGGCCATTGTGTATTAATGTCTCATTATAACATTAACGGCATGTTAGATTCAGATGGCAATGCAGCATTTACAAAAGCCCATAATTTATGTTTATATTTTGCTTTTATATGAGGCATAATACATGTTTAAAGCTTGTCTTTATGACGTGACTTGCCTTATAATTAAGAATAAAAGACGCTGAAAATATGTTATGCAACACCTGTTTCTATATGATATCTTTCTTGCGTTTTTTCATTAGTTATTATTTATTCAAACGTGAGACATTTCAAAGTCCAATCTGCCTATACTGACCTTTGAAATACGCCAATATTCATCTTTTGTTCAGAATGATTGATCCCACTACCGTAACAAGTTGTTCTTTCTACTACATGTATAATTTTCCTTTTTGCAAACTTACAATATACCCTATCACAACAACGGTGACATTTAGATGCCAATGATCAACATCGGATAATCAAACGAAATGGAACGGAAGTAATAGTAAAATTAAAATTAACAAATAATAAGTTTGAATAAAACAATGATATGTCATATTCCAATACCAATTCTATGTAAGTTCTGAAATTAAACTTACCAGTAAGTGCTTGATTCGTAGGCCAAATCGAATGGAAAATCCAGACAATTATAACCAACAACCTGAATGATAATCCTGCTTCCGCCATTGAACAGCATGCAGTTCAGTGCTGGTAAATGGTACAATGTTGCGATTTAAATCTCTTAATGTAACATTAGCATTATTTTAATGAGTCAAACTCTGGATATGAAGAGCAAATGGAATTACTCATCAAAGAATACTTCTCTGTTAAATACTATGATAACATATTTAGCTGGAAGATGAGGACAGTTCACCACTCCCGGTTTTAACATAAAAACTGACATAATTATCTGCCTCCACAATAGAGCCTGTTATTACACGAAGTGTATGAATCGAGCCGCCTATACACACATTTAACGTTAACATAACTTGACTGTGGACTGTTGTTGTAAATGAACCCATAAGCGTGCCGTATAATAGTGAAGTGAGCATGCAGTAAATCGACATGCAGTATATTGGTGTAGCGAAGGAAGGGTGGGGCGACCAGGGTAACCCGTGATCCCCTTGTCTGGCAAAAGTTAATGAAGATAGATAGAAGTAACCTCTTTATTCATGTCTTAAGCGAATGCGACTCCTCACTGGATAGCTAGCGCCCCTCCCTAAACTTTGCCCCATTCCAGACTGACACCTGCTCCGCCACTGAGTGAAGATCGAGGAAGTCAATATGTTTTTATTGAAAATCACAGCCCCGTATCAATGTCAGTTATTCGCCATTGAATTCTACTATAACGCTATCACGCTTTATCGAGCCTTGAACGCAATAATATATATTGTATTGACTACTGTATGCAGGTAAACACAATAAACACGCCGTTATTAAGATCTATTTTACTTCCTCAAAAAGATAAGTTAGTATTTATGTTATATTTATGTATGTTGTATTTCCATTCAAATCTGTTCACATTTAGTACTTCTTGTAAATGAGATAATAATGTATATATGACCCCTGAATGAAATATGAAAGCATTTAAACACACATCCATGTCATAACAGGTTGGTACAAGGCATTATACATAAATGTTTAATCAAACTATTTCACTGCATTTCACAAGTAAACAAATCAACAGGAACAAGACAGTTTTGGGGAAAATCCCTTTCTTTACCAGTAACCGATGTCACGAGAACCATTGATAAAATAAAGCATCGCTTCGATGGTTCCCAATTTTGGTCACAAAAAAGGACTTACCCACATAGCTGTGTGGGTGAGGTGGCATATGAGAGGGGCAATAGGGACGCAAGGGGGGGGGGGGGGGGGGGGGGGGGTAAGAGACACGAAATATTATGGTGCAATGTACATGTAATGTACACTTATTACTCAGTGGGTGGGTGTTAGGAAGGGGAGGGAGTGTGTGGCAACAATAAACATTGCGCCTTTTCTAAAAAAATAACATTCACATTTCCTTTGATATTATCTGAACTATCAAGAAATGAACATTCTTCAGTTGAAAAAGCACTAACTAGAGTTCTAATGAACCAAAGTGCGAATTCGCACTCTATATCGACAATATGAATGTTGCACTTCTAGCTTTTAAAGATTTTCATGCGTGGGGACGTAGATGGCGGTTCGGACATTCGTACCTAGGCCTATATTGAGTGCACCTCATTACACTAAGCAGTGTGTATTTGTTTTCATTATTTATTTTCTTCATTCAATGCTATTACAAACAATTATACATTACTCAGTGCATCAAATAATCAGCACATTAACATCAATATACAATTTATTTCATTTACATCAACAACAATTGTTAACAATACAATTACGACAAAATAATCTGACAACATAAAGCAGCATGAAAGAAGATAGTATATTATACAGTTGTTAACTGGTGGTAGAGGGAAAAGCACGGAATGTTCCACTCCCGAGGGATTTTAAATGCTATTGAGGGAAGAGTTAATAAGTCCCGAGACGTAGTCGAGGGACTTATTTTCTTCACGAAATAGCATTTTAAATTCCCGAGGGGAACATTCCATGATTTTCCCGACAGCAAAGTTAACAATTGTTTTATCATCTGATTGCCATGTAACAGTGCCATGTAATATCCAAAAATATTACATGGCAGCTCATGTACTGTATTTACTAAATCAGGTGATAAAAAAACATATTAAAGGGGGGGGGGGGGGGGATATATGATTCAATTATTTGTTTCCAGTTATATTTAATATCTTCCTTCATTGCAACCAAACAATTTTAAAGTAATCAATACCTAAGGTAATCTACGCATCAAAATAAATAAAGTTTTGCTTACATCATTCATTTACATAAAGTGTGTATAAAGTCAAATTTACCAAAATCACCTGGAGCGTTCACACTTCTTTTGTACCTGGTTGTTTTGCTTATGGTAACAGAAAAACAAAATGGGATTTGATTTGTTAAAGTCTGAAAACCATTCCAGAATGCTTTTCGATTATAACAAAAGTATCTTAATTCGGATACTTAAATCGTCCATGGTATATTTGGATACTTCGCGCGCGAACGAACTGGGATAAAATCTGACATCAATATACAATGTTTACTAGGTAAATATTGTTATGTTTCTATGAAAATATCACACATCATTTAGACGAATCTTACAATGATACTGGAATCTGAGTGAAGTCTCAACTATCACCTTTAGAAAAATCGTATTTACACAAATAACATTTACGTAACATTTACATAAATAACTTATTAACAAACAATGTCAAGTAAATATCATGTAATGTCATGATTTACCTACTATTCAAATACATGTATTAACCAAACAATCAATGAGACACACAACAGAGGACATGTATGACAAAGAACATTACATCAAATACAACATATAACGAGTAAAAAATACTAACAGACGCTTCATAAACAAATCCCCTTATTACATATCCTTGTACAAGTTAAACCTGAATAGTTTATTAAAATAATGACTTCCTATTAATTTTACATGAAAACTATCATCATTGATGTTTAATATGTACGCGTGGTACTACAGTTGAAGCGGTATTTCGTACATGTTTGTGTAAAGCACTTAAACATGATTATAAACTACATTAGGCGCTTACGTCGTAAGAAACATCATATCTATATATCAATCTGATGTTTACTATCAGATGTCAAATGTGGCATTTTAATTTTAAAGTCACACATTAACATAAACTTATATGCAAACTAAAAAATCTGTAGAATAAAATCATCATAAGATTATTATTTTGAGTCCCATAAATTGTATGGTTTTGTTTCGTTGACCAGCTAACAACTTATAAAGCTTATGTAAACTTAAAATGCCCTCTGAATAGTTAATCATAATTTCATTAAGTGATCCATAATTGTTAAATGGTTGAAGTCTCAAATATTGCAAACATTGTATTATATGAAGTTCATGGTTTATTTTAAAGGTATGTAGTAACTTTGTTAATTTGTGGACAAATGCGATTGATGAAATGTGTATTTCTGTGATCTGGTATGTTCAATGAGTGATGTATGAACTTTTGTGGTAAATTAGTTCATATAGCCAAGAATTGAACGAAAATGCAAAGTGATATTCACTAAATTGTTGCACTGACTTCATACACAGTTGAAAGTATCCCATAGATATTTTCAAATCCGAGCACTTCGATCATAAATAACTTTATAACAAAAGAGAATTCGGAAAAACGAAACCTGTTTCACGCTTCTATTGGTAATACGAATACAAGAATGCATGTAAGAACCTCTTATAGTGTGAGTATGTTTTTTGTGACAATGTTACTAGATCTCTTTAAACAATATTTCTTTTGCAAAATTCTGCATTAACAAAGATATTTTTACAGTTATTATCTACATTGTGTGTACAAAAAATATAGATATCTTCACTTCATGACTGACTGAGCGCAGATTAAATACAAAGTGACCCAATTTGAAAAGTCATTAGAACTTGTGCATGTCTGTACATTGTTGTGGTACAGCAAATTTGGTTGAACAATGCTGTATGAAATTTCATCCATTTTGATTTTTTAAATGTTAAATGCGATACTTGTAATTGTAAAACAATGCAATCAGACAATTCTCAATTTTCAATAACTTGCAGTCATCATATATCTTTTATGAATTTCGAAATATGGTAGTTATCTAATTTTACTCAAAATGTACCTATAGCTGGGATTGAATTGTTTGTTCAAGACAACATATCTTAAAGGGATGCCTGTAAAGTGTCCAACTCCACGAAATTACTTGGAGCTTCCTCGTTTCTCTTATACCGTGTTGTTTAGCTTATGGCATGGTTAGAGAAGAATAAATAGGGTTAGATTTTTTCAAATGCCCCTTTAGTGTGACGATATCTATCATTCAGCTCAAAAGCGTTAATGAACGGTCATAAGCCTCATAAACATCGGCTTGGTACGAACAGTCACGTCACGTTCACGTCACGTCACGTGAAGGTTCTGTACCTTTTGTGAAACAGGTCACCCAAATCTACGAAGTGTTGGGTTACGTGACCCAACAGTTTGTAGATATACTATATGTAATTCATGAAAGCTCACGTAAATTGGCGCTTGCGTAAAACAAATTAATGTAAATTGTCGTTGAGAAGAGACTAATTCTCGGTAAATTTAATCGTGAACGAACCCGTCCTACCTATACTGTAAATACCAATTATAGGCGTACACAGGCCTGGGGGCAGGGGGATGGACACCCCCTACCCCATCCCCACCCCCTTACATAATTCAAGAAATGTCTTGGTCTCGGCCTCGAAATTTGTGACCGGTCCTGGTCTCGTCCTCGGCTGCGGTCATTTTCTACGGACACCCCCTACCCACACTCCCCCCGCTTACTTCAATTTGTCTGACGAAATATCCCCCCCCCCTACACCCACCCCTTGAAAAAATCCTGGGTACGCCACTGCCTACAAGTAGCTAGTTCGAATGTCAAATACATTAATTGATTTATTTAATATTGATTGGTTGGTGTGATTGTTTCATTATAAATGATTGACTGATTAATTGATAGATTGACTCGATTCAATAACCATAAATAAACACTATTAATCAAATCATTGTTTTATTACTTTTAAACTCATTGATCACTGCAACTCACTCACTCACTCACTCACTCACTCACTTTCACAGGCATATGCACATACAACGCCGTTAAGGCCAGTACCAGTACGCTCAGACGTCGAGCACGGGAACTTCAGGCGTATGCGAACTGAATTGTCCGCTGCGTGTAGCAATTCAGCTGGAAATCAACATTTGCCAAAATCCACGCACGACACGTCTTTAGAAATACTCCAATAACAAGACAAATAATGCAAGTGGTATGGTTGTACATTACCTAAATGACAGAACTGCATATTATTGTCTCAGATTACTCTGAATTATGCACGTACATATTATAAACATAATGATTGAAAAGATTTGATAAGGGGGTATCGGCATTTTCGTCGACATTTTTAAATCTCTTTGCGCGTGTATGTCTAGTCTTAGTAACAAGCGTTTGCAATTTAACAAATCTTGATTAAACGCTCACGTCACGATTTGGTTAACGCGACACTTCGAGTTTTACCGGCATGGAAAACGACAAATTGTTGGGTCACTTTACCCTACACTTCGTAGATTTGGGTGACCTGTTTCACAAAAGGTACAGAACCGTTCACGTGATGTTAACGTGAACGTGACGTGACTGTTCGTACCAAGCCATAAACATCCGTTGTAAAAGCTGACACATATTTTCTTTTTTTTTAAACCAGGAAATTAGTGTTGTTTTTTAATGAAACTTTCACACATCATTCGGACATATCTACAATGATTTTGGTACAGGATTGAAGTCTCAAATGTCATTTTGGGTAATATCTGACACTTAACAGGTGCACCTTTAAAGCAGTTATTGGTTATCAAATTCTTTGTGTTACGTTAATATATACATAATAATAGTTTACAAAAATATAGTTAACAATTCAAATGCATCGATTAATATATATTTCAATTCTTTTCTAAACCGATTTATACTAGGGTTAGTCTCATTCAACACAACATTTTGGAAATAATATTACGCGTATCAATATTAGGGTTTCGAAATTGTAAATCAATATTTTTGAAGTGCAATAATGGAAGGATTAAGGTAAAGTTTTAAGATACTTACAATTAATCTTGTTGCATGATGATACTGTTTTCAGCACATAAGTGCAATGGAAATGTTATTTTACAGAAAATTATTAATATTTTAAGACGGATGTTGGGGGGGGGGGGGGGGGGGGGTGTTTAATACCAAGACTATCATTGAACTTAATAACCCTGATCACCATATAACTCGTTATCAACCATGATCGTTTGATCTCCCTCCCTCGCAATGTTTCTATGCGGCATCGCGTACAGCTGACTTGAGTCAAATTGCGAATTGTCTTTCTGCGGCATTGCGTACAAATCACGCGCGTCAAAGTTCGCGTCGTTTTCTGGCTTGGGCATGGGTTGTGCCTTGTTCGGCTTCGCGTAGAGTGAGCCGAAATCTGCGTCGTTATCCGGCTCCGGTTGTGCCTTGTTCGGCTTCGTGTAGAGTGCGCCGAAATCTGCGTCGTTATCCGGCTCCGGTTGTGGCTTGTTCGGCTTCGCGTAGAGTGCGCCGAAATCTGTGTCGTTATCCGGCTCCGGTTGTGGCTTGTTTGACTTTGCGTAAATTGCGTCGAAATCACTACCTCCCACCGTCGCAGCACCGCCTGACATTGCATAAAGACCATCGAGATCACTCTCTCCCACCGTTGCTGCGTCGCCGGACGTTGCATAGAGACTGCCAAAACCACTCTCCTGTACCGGCAAAGCACGGCCCGACGTTGCATAATGCAAATCAGGATCCTGATAAGTGTGTTTCGGTCCAGTTGCTATGCCCGAATAAGCCGCGTTCATGTATGAATAGTCGATGTCCCTTATCATGCCGTTATTATCATACTGCGGCTGAGCGCCCTTCTTCATCTGTAAAGCTGAGTCACCCTTCAGACTTGACTTCGCGCTGTTTCTTCTGCAATGTCATATAACAAAAATGTGCAAAAAATATGGAGATCAAGGGATCACATTGTAGAAGAAAAAGAGCACAGCCGTATTCGGGAATGCAATAATTAGACAACATAAACAAAAAATCGATTCAATTGTTCCATTTTAAAACGTATATCTTTACCTTGTCTAAATTATGTGTTGCAATCTCCATAGCTTCAATACAGGACCTACCTGTTTTCCGTTAATGAAAGGTTGATATTGATTATAGACTTCTAACAACATTTCTGATTTGTTCGTGTTTTTTTTCCACTTAATTTGATTTGTAATTGTTCACTTTCTGTAACAAAAATTTTGTAGCCTATTATAGATCTTTCAAATCCACAGCAAAAGTGTTTTAAATACGCCCATTGATTACCACAATGCTGTTTTTTATTTTATCAATTCCCCTTTTTTTGTTCTATGAATTAAAATTGTCTTATATCAAATATCAATAAAATCATTATTCAATTCAAAATTATATACTTGTTGAAATTGAAAGAATAAGAGAGAGAGAGAGAGAGGTGGGAGAGAGAGGGGGAGAGAAGGTCGAGTGGGTGCAAGGGGATTGAGAGGGAGAGGGGAGGTTATAATTAAGACCACAATACTAGTACTAGAAGGAGTTCTCACCTTCGCCTACAAACGATAACGATGATGACAACGATGACGAAGAGAATAATGAATGCTGCGATACCTCCTCCTGCTGCGGCGTACACCACTGAAAACATACAAGTTACAATTACGATCATGACAGTATTTGTTATTTCATGATAATACTTACTTATAATGTATAATTATGTTATGTAGTATTGTTCCTTCCATTTCATTAAATCATCTGCCGCATTTACTATAGAGCCAGTAGAAAGACACCAGTGCAGTTTACTGGAATTGCTAAATTGAAGACTGGTTCAAGATATCTATTGAGATAGGCATGGATGCCTAATATCGCCAACCTTCTTCAACATTTTATTGGAGAGCATCATGATTAATGCACGAAAAGACCAAGGAGCAGTTAGTATAGGAGGCCGTACGATCACCAACCTGCCCTTTGTCGATGATATTGACGGCCTGGCAGGAAGCAAAGAAGAACTAGCCAAGCAAGTAGGACAGCTGGACAATACTTCATCAACGTTTGCCACGGAGATCAGTGCAGGAAAGACAGCAATTAAAACTAACGCCACAAATGGCATCAACAGAGAAATTACAGAACACAGGTAGAGAGTTGAAGGCAGCAATTACATGAATGATAAAAGCGAGTATACTAGTTCATGTACCAGAAACCTCTCAATGAAATCCATGATCAGACCTATGCACGCACTGACAACTTGTGCATTTCCCCACATCATGGAAGCCCTGGACCCTGAATGCAGAATTAGAAGCAAGGATAAAGGCTACTGAAATGAGATGCTTTACGGAACTACTCGGTATTTATTATCAGATTAAGATGAGTTAGAAAGCCATTCGATTAAATAACACATCGGTCGATATGACGACCTACTATAACGACTGTGAAAATACGCAAACCGAAATGGTGTCGCCACTCTTCAAGATCCTCAGGACTTGCCAATACAGTTATAAAGGGTGCAGTCGAAGGAGGAAGAAGGAGAGACAGAGAGAGAGAAAGATAACATCACTGAATGGGCAGGCCGAGCAGCGCTCAAAAAGGACCGAGAGACAGAGAAGGATGGAGGAAGCTGGTTCGACGGCCACTGGTGGTGTCTCTACCATGTCTACAACCAGATAGGCTTTACAGGAGAGATAAAGTGTGGTCAGGATATTTTATTTGTTTTGCATTTGTTACATGTAAAATGTTAATATTTTTCGTATTATTAAATGAAAAAGAGAAAAATATTGGTGAGTCGGTTTTTTAACGATGACATTTCATTATAATTTGACGATTGTGTGTATGCATGCTTTATGACACACAATTACCAAAACAGCTCAGGATTGAACTGTGCTACATAATCAGCTATTTGGTTCATAAATTCACTTCATGTTCCTATTTGTATTGCTTACATTCACAGACGTTATCTTCAATATTGCTTATTTAAAGAACGACTAGGGTCTATTAGAATTTTTACCAATCATTGATGACGCGCCTGTCTTAGAGGTAGTAACAACACGACTAGTCTCAGTTCGCGTCGTTGATCGTGTGTCGGTTGGATTTGCGTCGGTGGATGATACGTCGGGAGATGGTAAGCCGGTGGATGTAGTGTTGGTGGATGGTGTGTTGGTGGTTGGTGTGATGGTGGATGTAGTGACCGTGGATGTAGTTTCCGTGGATGGTGTGTCGGTGGATGTAGTGACCGTGGATGTAGTTTCCGTGGATGGTGTGTCGGTGTATGTAGCGACCGTGGATGGTGCGTTTGTAGCTGGTGTGATGGTGGATGCTGTCTCCTCCGGCATCGGATTTGTTGACGGCGGTGGGCTGGTTGGTGGAAGAACTATGGACACTATGTACAATGGGAGAACATAAAACAGAATATACATGTACATAGATTAGTAATTAATGGAAGTAGACTTTTATATGTCATAATAGTAATCATGGTTTCGTGGATATTGTAAATATTCCTTGTAATAATGTCAACCAACAACATGAAATTAAATAAAAGCGCTTTCCATGAGAATAGACCCGTTACAGTTTGAAAAGGGTTTTTGATAAGGATTTACCACAAAACATGCATCAACTCACGATTGAAAACTGCGATGAACCCTTGTCCACCACAACTCTGTTGATTGTTTCCCGAGCATGGGAAGTAACATTGTTCATCTCCCAATCTGCCATTCAGACTGTAGTCTGTGTCAGCAGTTTCACAGTAGCATTCTTTACCAAACTCGACTCCTGCGATATCATAGCTTAAATTCCTGCAGAGGTCGATGCACTTGGCGATCGTCAAGTCAGTGTACGTACACGAAGTTGTGGAGCCACAAGGTCTGCCGGGAAGGATGCGATCACCTTCAATGGTGCCAGTGTAGCAGCCCAAATATCTGTCATCTGCAAAGTACATTTTCCAACAGTATACATGATTGTCGGGCTATCTTCCTTTTTGGGCGAAAATCCTACATGCACATCATAATACATTTGTTTAATTCATGGAGCACCCAATTGGTCTAATTCGATTGCTTTCCTGTCTCTTCATAATGCTCTGACGATCCCGTAATGATATAAAGCTTTACACATATAAGATGGTGAACATAAACATAACTATAGAAGTCTTAATATCTGTGGAGGTGAAAACAAGGATTGATGCCCTGCTATCTTTACACAATGTATGTCTACCTTGCAAGTAAAATGTCTTTGTTTTCTTTCTCCTCCAATGCTATAAGAAAAAATATAAGCTTTCGTTGTTTGCTAGATCACATTCCATCACATTCTCTATAAGAGAATACATAAGTACGGTAACCATGGACTGTTGTTAACAATCCCTGCACCATTGACAGCATGTGGCTCAGTGGCAAAGCGTGGTCCGACCGATTAGGGGCACTCTAATGTTTGTTGTTGTTTTTATTAGTATCATTATTATTATTTGTTATCATTTTTTGTTTTGGATGGGGGGGGGGGGGGGAGGGGGGGGGGGGGGGGCACCATCTGTATTTATTTCTTTTGTGACAGGTTTCCCCTCATGTTTTGAATTGCCTTTGCCTAAATATTTACGGGCACGTGCCTCCTTGTATGTTCCCCGGTTAGATGAGTTGAGACGGTGCATGCACATGATACAGTAATTATGATGATTTATACTTACTATAGTTTAACCATTTTTATAACACTTTATTTTTTATCTCGCTAGGAAACCATTATACAGGCAATAGTTGTTTTTCAGAAGGTTCCAGGAGAGAAATCCTTGGATTGAACATTGATTTCCTGCATCATGCAACTTATCCGTTATGCCAATGTATCTATAAACATGCATTTAAACAAGTAAAGCCGTGAACATACCATAACATTCTACAGCACCCACATCAGATCCTAACGGACATCTATCGGTATGAACGATATACGCGCAAGAACTAATGTTACGACCATCTGAGTTGTAAGAGAAACAAAATAATTAAAACATAAAGATACATGTATAATTGACATTTCTATCTATTTTAATATAGTTTTATAGAGTAAACAGTATATTTGGGGTGGCATAATTATTTGTATAATATACATATATATATGGTAGTATCGTTATGTGCACAATTAAGGGACTTAGTAGCATTGTCCAAATCCTCAAAATAAAATTTTAATTCTAGCGGTTCCCTTATACCTTGTTGTATTTGTATTAACAGTAAAATCATGGGACAGGTTTCGGTTTTTCAAATTTTCCTTTCGTTACAAAGATATGTATGATTGAAGTATTCAGATAAGAAAAACTCCGGGCGAGTTTTTCTTCCGTGTACAAAGTGAGTGCAGTGAGTTACTGAATATCACTTTGCATTTTCGCTCATTACTTGGAATACTTGGCGATACAATGTCCATTTGTCTTGAAATTTTCACACAATACCCTGTGGACATATGAGATAACAACAATATACATTGCATCAACCATTCATCTTTTTTGCACATGTCAACAAAGTTACTAGATCCCTTTAAGCCTGGTGAGGACAGAGCCGACTCGACCCGTTCCGACTGGTTTTCATTCGGATTGGCTCAGTTTTCAGTGCCTTCGCGTCACACATGTTGCCAGTCGAGAGTCAGTCGGATGCCAGTCGGGGCCAATTCCACACGATGAATAGACTCCGACCGAATGGGCCCGGCCCTAGCCTGATTGAAAACCAGTCGGATCGGGTCGAGTCGGCTCTGTCTGCGCCAGGCTTTATGCTTCTGTATAAGCCCGTTTAAAATTTGTAATGATTATGTGCAAATATACATATACACATGATTTTTCTTGCAGGAATATGATGTGACTCGCATGAAATTCACGATTATTGTAGACCAACTTATGCCAGCGTCTATAAAACAAAAAAACAATCAAACCAACGTTATAAGTTTTGTATGATATCTGAGATCTTTCGATTAGTTTCCCACATGTAAAATTAACCCCACTCCATCAGCTTTTAAACGGAGATATAGATTAATCTTGTTACAGTAAATCTGTTTTTTTTTTTTTTCAGGTCAGGCCATTTTTTATTTTATATTTAGTATGTTTTTTTGTTTTCTTTTCATGTTGTATATGTGTAAGTTATGTAGGAAAGTCTTAATTCAATTTTATATATTCGGTGGCAGCATTAATAAGGCTATTTTGCTCTTTCTAGCTGTCTCCTCATTCTCATAATTGTATTTATCTGTTAAACTCTTATTATATCTCGATTACAAAATGTTAAGTTCCTTGGTGTTTTAATTAATGAATATTTAGACTGGAGTGATCATATTTCCTCAATTTATAAATCTCTTGCGAGAAGTGTTGGCATACTCACAAAACTTAAATTCACTTTGCCTTGTAATGTTTTATATATGTTATATAATAGTATTGTTGTGCCACATTTAAATTATTGTAATTACATATGGGGTAATACATACAAAAGCCATCTTACTAAAATATACACTATACAAAAGAAAGCAGTAAGAACTATATCAAAATCTTCTTGGCGTTGCCCTAGCACACCTCTCTTTAGACAGTTGAATATTTTACCAATATATGAATTGATTGCTTTTAATACTTTAATATTTATGTATTGTGTACACTTTAGACTATTACCAGCAAAATATTGTAATATGTTTTTTGCGAACTCAGAACTTCATTCATATAATACACGGCAAAGTCACCATTTTCATCAACCAACATTTCGATTAACTTCCTCATTGAATTCTATAAGTTATACTGGTGTAAAAGAGTGGAATATGCTAGAAGACTCTATCAAATCCAGCACAACAATCACTAAATTTAAAAAACAATGCCGTACGTACCTTTTGAAATCCATGCCGCATTTATGAAAGGAGTTTGTAGTATCTTCTCGTTTTTCCTTTGTAACATACTAAATTTATACATATATGTATCATTTTATGTACTATATTGATTATTCATTTTTATATATTTAGGTGTGCATTTTTATGCAAATGTTCAAATAGGGTTTTGTGTGTGTGTGTGTGTGTGTGCGTGTGTATCTGCGATATCTGTATGAGTTATATTTTGTATGCTTTATTTTATATGTATATTTAAGGGCCATTTCTCCACAAGCCTTGCTTTCTTAATGGTCCGAACCATAGAACAATCATTACGTATTATGTCTTAATGTTGCAATTTGTTGTATTGTTTTTTATCATGTTTATGGTTGAATAAATGAAATGAAATGAACTTTGTAAATTTTGTTGTGATTTGTTAATGTTATTGTTTTTTATGAGATTTGAAATAAATGATCAATTCAATTCAATTCAATGAATACATAATACAAATAACCAGTGTTCATAACAAATCATTTCATATGTGAGTAAACAGGCCTTAGTGAAATTTTATACCATGTTTACGTTCCCCCTATCTCTCATTATGCCTACAAGAATTTGTAAATAATTTGAAATCATATCGACAAATACAAAATATATGCAATGCTAACAGACAACTAGAGTTCATATGAAACGGTATCATATTGTATACGATGACAAATTACTTACCTGAATCACAACTGAGCGTTACACTTTGGGTCTGGTTACTCCCAAATGGAGAGATTTGCAGACCTCGATTAGTGCCGCTGTAACCCAGGTGGGAGCATACTACTGCTGCGTCTGGAAAGTCAATGGATGATCCACACGTGGTGTACCACGTGACCCCGTCTTCTGTCACCTCCACAGTTCCTTCATACCGTGTTGAACCTCCAACCAGACGAACATCTGAACATGAAATATAATTGCATTTTATGTTATTTCATTGTACCATAAGGCATGTGACATGATTGATGCAATAATGTTAAAAAACAATATAGTGTATAAATGACAAGATTAAATGGAAATGCATGTCAGATTCAAATTGTAGTATAGCCTATACAAAAGCTCACAGCTTTTACCTTTATTTGTACTTTTTATTAAAAAAGGCACTATTTAAATATTAACATAGTAATGTGATGTCCGTGTATAGTGTAATTAATAATTACTACTTTTAAAATTAATGCATGTTAGATTCAGCTCGTAGTTTAGGGTAAACAAAAGCCAAAATCTGTCATTTGTATTATTTTGACTTTATTATAAGGCTAAAGACATTATTTAAATCTTCACTAAGTAAATGAGATGAATAACAATAATTAAACAGTGACAACCATTGCTTGATATAGTTATAAACAGGTAATTATTACGAAAATCGAAGAAACCTTTACAAAGGTTATCGATTTCATTCAAAATATGTTGATTGCATTCAGTACAATAATATATCCAGTGAAGTACGAGTGTTCACGTTTCTTTATGAAGTTATTTGCCTCATAATTAGACGCTCAAAATATGTTATGCAAAATCGTTTTCTATTTGATCATTAATTTGCGTTTGCAATATTCATGTGATTATCAATTTTTATTAAAATGTGAGACTTTTATAGCCCTGTATACCTGTACTGCGCTTCGAAGAACGCAAATATACCTCATTGACATTTAGTCATCAGGATTGATCCAACCTCTGTAACAAGTTGTTCTCCTAAGACATTCATTTCAGCTTACTAATATTAACATTATCACAACGATGGCAAACACTGAACCGAAATGGAACGGAAGCAATAGAAACATGACATTCAACCACTAATTATTTGAAATAAAACAATGATATTTTCATACTGATATCACATATTCTATAAAAGTTCTGAGATTATACTTACCAATGAGTTCTTGTTTCGTGAGACCAATTGAAAGAAAAAGCCAGACAATTATAATTGAAAATCTCAACCTTGTCAATCCTGCTTCTGCCATTAGACTGCATATAGTTAATTCTTGGTAACTGCTATACGTTGCTGTTGAAATTTTTGTATGTTAGATTAGCATTTATTGATTCAAACTCAAAGTATAAGGAGTGCATGACATTCCAGCTCAAAGAATGCTCCTCTGGTTAAATCGCAATGTTCGAATATTTAGCTAGTAGATAAAGATAGATACACTTCCGCTTTTTGAAAAGCAAACACATTTGCTTCCATTATAAGTACTTTTATCGCATGAATGTGTCTACACCACGGCTTAGGGCCGCCTACACTCCCAGGTTACCACAACTTTACAAGTACTATTGATAAACGCACTAGTGCAATTAAAACATAAACGTGCCATTAAGTGAAGTTAGCTTGCAGTTAATCAAAATGTATTGTTTGGTGTGGTAACGTATGGACATGATGGATGGGGCGCCAAGGGTCACCCGCACTCCCCCTGTGATCCAGCCCCTGTGGAGCAAATGCTAAGGAAAATATAACAAATGATAGAACAAATAACACCTTGTTCATTTGTTTAGCGCATGCTGCCCCCCTCACGGGTACCTCACTCCTCCCCTAAATGTTCCCCTTTTTACTTCACCTGCTCTACCACTGGGTTCCTACCCGGGAAGCCATTGATTCTCATTGAAAATCACAGCCCCATAACAATGTCAATACTTCGCTTTTGAAGTATACTGTAATAACCAACGCCTTTTGTGTCGCATTAGTCATAACACAGTAATATACATTATGTTCGCTATTGCATTCATGTCAACATTATAACCACGCAGTTATTAAAATGCACGTTACTTCCTCAACAAATGTAGCTTACAACTTACACAATACAGGGGAGCCCCCCAAAACTGGACGGTGGCACTTCCCAACATATAGTAACAAAATGATCATGTCTATCGGATAGTGTGTCTTTTCCAATGAACATACCAAGAACAGTAATTTTGGACGTGTTTTTTTATGAGTGACACCATGTCAGGTTCCTATTTTTTTCTTCAATTTTTACCAAATCAGGGCCTGATAAATCGCACATACTGCCTGTCATAGAATTGAACAACGAGCAATTCCGCGCGCTATTTTTAGTATGCATTCAGCTCTGTGCCGAGAGAATGTTCGGCGCTATGTATATGATGTATAATTATCTTCACGAATTGTAATTGATGTTTTTTAATAAAACATGAACCCCCAAAAGAGCATGTGTGGTGTGTATGCGCGCGCGCACACACGCACACACACACACACACACACACACACACACACACACACACACACACACACACACACACACACACACACACACACACACACACTAACACATACTCACACAAACCCCAACATCCACACCACTCAAAACAAATTTGACTCTGTTTTTTAAACTTAGTTTTTCATTAACTCTGAAAAAAATTGTCCTTGAAGCGCCCTCTAAATTGCGTGTGCTTGATCATTCGCTAGTTCGTTAAATAAGCAATCAAAGAAATACATACACAATAATCAAAACAATGAAAACATAATAAATATGTTGGTTCTGTAAATGTGCTTGTGTCATTTGTGTGTTATCATTCTAACTGAAAATAAATGAAGTGAAACTTATTTTCTGTTAGTTTACTTATTTTGTATACAATTAAGAGCAATATAGAATAGAATAGAATATTGAGCAAAAAATATGTTCAAATGTAATGATGCGGTTTTCCTTAAAATGTGTACTACTTATTGCCTAACTCGATCAGTCACATATTTATACGTACAATCCTGTAAAAACAATATATAGACACTTCAATTTTCTAGTATTTATTTGGCTTAGAATGGCTTCTGCTTAGAGATGTAAGAGGGTTCCGAAACAATGGGTAATGGGTGTTTATAAGACATGATACAATACAAAGCATTTGAGCTTTCAAATATCACGTAAGTTTTACACTTTACCTTGGATATCAGCTTCGAGAATCTGAGATTATGACATGGGGAAAGAAGGCAAAAGCGACATCACTGCATCGTTTTGAAAATGACACCTCCGTCACCCCTTATTTAATGTTATGATTGATTTGTGTTTGTTTTAGTTGTTTGCTCTGCAAGTGGCAGCACCAGAAGTCATGTAGAGGTTTCTGAAAGAAAGAATATAAATAGGTAGCCAGTGAGCACTGGCTTTTGATGCACTGTTTGAACTGTATTTAAAGATTTTATTCAAAGAAAAACCAATATTAGCCAAATTATATCTTTACCGAAAGTTGAAAGCATACAGAATATGAAAATATTACTTTCCAAGTACTCGCACATCCAAAAATTGAAAATAAATGAAAATATTAAACACTGCCTCAAAACCCCCAATCCAGCGACGAGCGGAGTCAGTATCTGTGTGTGTTGTGCTGACGTCACCATAGGGGTTATCCAATAGGAAGCTTCGGTATCTACCACGTAATATACCGGAATTATATCCCTTTAGGGTGCACGGGTGTAATTCAGGCTTTTCGACTTTTTTCTCCAAAACGCGGAGGAATAATGACGTCATTTTTTTTCAGAAAATAAATCAGAAACAATACTTAAGTTGTTATTATCTGTATTTTTATGTTGGATTTGGCATTAAGGTAATGCTATCTTCCATAATAAGCCCAAATTCTGGATAAATCTGGTAAATGATGTCTTTTTTTGATTATTCAGTGCAAAGCATGGAGATCTGGAATCCTGTAGACAAGACCAATACAAAATATGTATTCTTAGTTCAAGGCTCATTTTATTAATTTTCCGCTGCATCAATTTTTTTTAAATTTTTTCTGTTGATAGATCTACCATGATATAGAGATATATCAAAAAAATAGGAAACTTCATGCAATCGTTTATATTTTATCTTGGATTGAAATTATGGTGTTTAGTGTGTAAGCCTATGGGGATAATATTTACTACCGTGTGTCCTATAGAGAGAATACGCTATAACACATACCGTATGACGTAGGCTGCTAGTGATGTCGATTTTTGTTTTTATTTGGGTGTTTCTGACTGTTTTATTCAAAATTCGGATCAAACTAGGATTAATATTGGTAAGAATGCCTACCATAACACAATAAAATCAAGTGAGAATCCTTTATAATACGGTTTTTCCTTCATTTTACAAGGAGGTCTTCATCTACTGCTGATTGTGGGATGCGACAATTTCAATGGACACAGCTATGTCCTATGACCTATGACTGAGTGACTAGTATGTGACTGGGCTGCAGTGAGAATCAAAATTTTCGGCTGTGAACCTGTTAGTATACATGCTGCACTACTCTAGGTATGTATTATATGTGTACTTTATTGATTGTAACTTTGCTTTACAGACATAAATGTACTTGAATGGCAGTGGGTATAGCTATACTAGTAATAGCAGTCAATCGGGGCTACAGAAAGACGACCTCGGTTAGTCTCGGACGGGCCTCGGACTAGGAAGAAAGAGTCACAATATAATGGAGTCCAGGCATAATTATGCCAAACTAATTTAATATATATATTTGCAGGAACTTTCAGAGATACTGTGCCTGACTTCAAAATCATAATCAGGATGGAATAGCCCACATACTTCTACATTGGGCCAGGCCTAAGCCTTAGGCTAGGGCTAGGCGAAGTGAGTTTATTAATATTATGCAGTGACGAGACTACGTACGTTCGGCTGTGTATTTCTGAATGACTGGTTTGTTGTATGTGTGCTATAATATCAACCTTCTTTCATTTTAAATTTATCATGGTTGGATAGCCTTGATGAAAAAGTGGGGAGACATCATTAATACCAAAGACCCAATTCGTTGCAGGACAAGAAGGGAGCTACAGGAGAACTAATGGCCATTTTAACTCCTCAGTCACTGACACACTCACTCTCTCCCACCCGCCCCCCCCCCCCCCCCCCGGCCCGTGCTGCCCCCCCCCCCCCCCCCCCAGCCTCTGTGTATCTTCATATCTGTATTATTTTAGCATTATTTATCTTTCCCTTTATCTTATCTCATTCATCCCTCTCTCTATCTCTCTCTTCTTTTCCCATTATCTTCATATCCACATTAGGCCTACTCATGATCTGCAAATAAGTCTCTTTTTGTGCATTTCTCCAATTAACAGGCTCAAGTTGATAGCCTGTACTAATGCCATCCACATTCATGTTTATTGCTTTTATTTTTCATGTTTTTCTTTTTACATCAATTGTAAATGTCTGCTTATACTTTTTATATCAAATAAACCTGAGTAGCACATTTATGATCGGTATGTATTATCTAAACAGGATGTGATTGAATGCGAGCAAAGCGGTACTTTAAGAAGATAATCATCAAAACAGGGTGATTTTGTGTGTATAAATCAATATGCATGGGGCCAATGTTTTTCTCTTTAAAAAAATTGTCAAATTCTCTCACTCATAATAATAATATAATTGATGTACTTATAGATAATGCTTTAAAATGACAAAAAAGTTTTTCATTCTGGAGTCTTGTCATACTATAAAGGGTGCACGGGTGTAATTCAGGCTTTTCGACTTTTTTCTCAAAAACGCGGAGGAATAATGACGTCATTTTTTTTTCAGAAAATAAATCAGAAACAATACTTAAGTTGTTATTATCTGTATTTTTATGTTGGATTTGGCATTAAGGTAATGCTATCTTCCATAATAAGCCCAAATTCTGGATAAATCTGGTAAATGATGTCTTTTTTTGATTATTCAGTGCAAAGCATGGAGATCTGGAATCCTGTAGACAAGACCAATACAAAATATGTATTCTTCGTTCAAGGCTCATTTTATTAATTTTCCGCTGCATCAATTTTTTTTAAATTTTTTCTGTTGATAGATCTACCATGATATAGAGATATATCAAAAAAATAGGAAACTTCATGCAATCGTTTATATTTTATCTTGGATTGAAATTATGGTGTTTAGTGTGTAAGCCTATGGGGATAATATTTACTACCGTGTGTCCTTTATATCCCCTTTTCCGTGGCTGTTTAAACTATTTTCTATACAATTATGGTGGTTTAAACTTTTTGAACTAATAAAATGACAATTTATATTCGTTGTAAAGTTATTCTTTTATTCATTAATGTGTCTGATAAAGTAAAAATAGGTAAATTAATCACCTAGTCTGCGAGTTGAATCATACTCGCTGGCGGCATGCATGATACGTGTAGAGCCTCGACCGTGCGCGCGCGTACGGTGGACAATGCATGCAATATATAGCGGTTAGTGCAGTGTAGCTCGCTTCAATTCAGCTCGCGACGTTAGTGAGTAAGTGCACTACTATTAGCGCATTTTTTTTGCTGTTTTTGCAGGTAATTGTTCTCGTATTTTGTTTTAAAAGCCCTACAAACATGTAAGTAAAATAAGAGATTAAATAAAGAGGCTAGAATAGGTGTGATCGTAATAATCTTGCATTTTCGTTCCTTTTCGGAGCATTTTAAAAGTGCAATTACTTACAAGGCAGTCATGGCAGTTGGCGTACAGCTAGCTAGGTAGCTATAGAGCACAGCCTGTCTCGCGGGGCGGTGCCGCGGAAACTCTAGTGCGTGTTCCGTATCATTCAACTGACGGGCATTTCTTTTTTCGAGGCACGTTCAATTTGCGTCTCTCAATTTGTCAAACAAATCTCTAATTTTTGTAAAATAACCACTCATACGGTAAAATATGTACTTTTACACTAACATTGGGCAATTTTCTAGATTTTTGTTTCTTCATTTCCAATGTTGCAAACTAGCGAGCGATGGACGTTGTATACAAAATAGTGCACGCAAACTGATAACATACCGCGATATACATGATAGCAGAGAATTCACCCCCTCGTCACACTTCATCGACCTAAGCGGCGAGATCGGGGTGAATTTGGGCCTGGTTTGGAGGGTGAATTTTTCTCATTTTCAAGTTCGATTTAAAAATATTTAAAAATATTCAAAAAATCTGAATTTCTCGAGGCTTGTTAAGTACAATATTACCTTCTTCACAATCATACCAAATTCAACTCAATTTATAATCAATGAAAAGGCTCTTTAATGTTATTTTGCGATTGTTTTTGTTTGGATGTATATTTGTTTTTTCCTTTATGAACAAATAAAAGCTCTTTTTCCAGTCGGTAGAGTCATGACGAACTTACCCACATTATATAGATGTCGTAAAGTCAGAATTTTCTTTCTAGGTATGCATTAGATTAGGCAAAAAATATAGGTTTACAGAGGAAAGCATATAAAGAGGAGGTGAGTGTAAAGCCGTTCGAGATATTATGTTAATATGCTTTGTAAATTAAGTACTAGCGTCCTCTGTTGTCCATTTGTTGTAACATTGCGACTTTATTGTTGTGTCTCGCTATAGGCGTACCCAAGGGGGGGGGGGGGGGGGGGGGTGTGGTGGCATCTTTTGGGGTTAACCCCCCTCCCCTTACGAACATGTTACTGTTTTGAGAGGTTCAAACATCCCACTTTAGCTTTTGTCGGTCTCGAGTTTACTTTTTTTTTTTTTACCGGTCTCGGGTCCACTTGTTACATGTCTCGAGTACACTTGTTATCGATCTGGACCATCATAAAGCTGCGTTCCCACTAGAGCGAATTTCCGCGGCGAATTTCCGCGCGAATATTCGCTGCGAAAATTCGCGGCGGAAAAGTGTTCCCACTAGAGCGAATATTCGCCGGGTATATGCAAATAAGTACGTTGTCCTTGACAACGAAGATCAGGGCAAATCAAATAGTATAATGTGAACTGTCTGGCTTTATCTTCTTCAGAAACAAGTAATAATTCTATTTTTTAAGCAACTGGTACTAATTATAACATAATGATAATCTAATTATCTGATTTACGATACAGCTATGATTAAAATAAATAATACAGGTTTGCGATACTTGACAAATTGCCAATCGAATATCAATAATGTGTATTATTCTTCATTATCGTAATGATGTGTATTGTTGACATTCACAATGATTGAACATTATTATTAATTTAGACCATATAGCTGCTAATCAGTACGACTTCTGATTGGTTGGCTTAAATCCTGACGTCCTGAAATGAGATTTAATTAAACAAATAGCAAGTTTAATTTGTCATGTTGTATTACATGCCCACCTTTGACAAATTAATCTAGATATCAAATAGTTATAAAATAATGCCCTTTTCATAATCACGACATCACAAGTCAAATAACCATTTAAAAGAATATTTGATCTGTAGAATAGATAGTGTGTAATGTATGGGAACATGTATGATAAGTAAGACTTTTATTATTTCGTGTTGCAACACTGACAAGTAGTAGTAGTTAAGGTAGCATAAACATTGTATTGATCTCATGTTTATTTTGCTCCAATCAGGCAACCAAATCATATATTGGCTATTCATGGTGGTCACAAGCAAATCACCAATTCCTATCAATGTCGTAGTTCAGGGAGCCCGGGCCCTACCCCCCCCCCCCCCCCCCCCCCCCCCCGACACACACACACACACACAGCAGGAAACAAAAAACAAGAATAAAGCACAATGATCATGTAATGTTAATAATGTGTGCCCCACCCCAAGTCAGACCGCGCTACGGCACTTATTCAGATTATAAATGTATCTGCATCTTTACTTTCTACAGTATATGCTTGCTGACCAACTATAATAAGGTATATATTGTAACATAATACCCCCTCCCCAAACCCTCATAAATAAAGGAATGCTCCCACCTACGTATGAATATTAAATGCCCTTGGGTTTCAATAAAATTAAAAAATACATGGCATGGCCGGGTGTGGTAGATCTATGGAAAAGAGCCTCAATGAAAAGGAAAGCACTGAACACAAAGTGCCGCCATGGTTGACATTAATTCAAAGTAGTAACTTTAAGTATCATGTCAACAATAATGTTGTATAGGCCTAGTATAATGTTATAAAAGAAAACGACTACCAATACATCAACATATCAAAACATATTTGTAGAGACAGTGTCAGCATAAAAGGCAACATACTGTAATTAGCAATATTATTGTAAGGGCTTAGGCATGCATATAAATACAATCGGTGAAACCACTGGTGAATGACTGCATATTATATTGTGCGCGTACTGCATCCGAAACAGCTGATCAATCAGCTGATCACACACACTTTATAAACGTAACATCTGAATCTATATTTCGAACATGCACAGTAATATGCGATACCGAGTGCCTAGATAGACAATAGGCTTAACTTAGATGCAGAATGTAAAATGTGGTCGTCCTATCTAGGCTTTGTCTCTTACGACTCGACATAGTCTACACCGAGAATAATACGATTTTGATATAGGCCTAAATTTACTAATTAGGGGTTAGGCCCACAGTATACTATAGACTAATTTTTGTTAGACCTCCGTCCTAGTTTATTCCTTTAATTCCTGTAACTATTGTCGTGGCTAGTCCAATGTCAATGGTAGTCTATTGCAATATCATTATCAATGTATGCAGATCTAAGACTAAGTTATATAATAATGGCTTTATTTTTAGCCGAGCCTCAGCCGTTATGCTAGTAAGGTTAGCCTAATTAGGCTTAAGTTAGGTATTTCAGAGCGTAACCAGGCGCACACCGCTGATTACACTTTACAGTTATTTCATAGACTATTTTTATCCAATATCCATGATCATGTAACATGTCTCTATTGAGTAGTAACTGTCGCATTGTTTGACACAGCCCAGTCCTGACGATCCCTTGGCTGCCTTTTAGTTTTATAATTATAATTCGATATTAATTTACATAAAACTTGAATTTAAATCCCATCCAAACTCATAATTTGGTTCTACTATTTTAGTTTTTACCAATAACTTACTTCTACTTTCTAGCTCTAGCCTCTAGTTAATTACTTAAATGTTTAGCCTGGTTTAGTTACATTTACTTTTAACCTAGTCTAGTAAACTAATAGATTAGTTTTAGTCAAGATGAATTAATATGTTCAAGATCGAGAACACTATAAGCCTAGCCCTAGACAGAGTTGACCGTGCGGTTCTACTAGTACTAGTCCACGCAGTCTACATTCTTTTTCTAGTTGTTACTTACTAGTGCTTTTACTTGTGACTAAAAAGTCTAGAAAGTAAAAAGTAGTAACTAGTCTGTTCATAAGTTCATTACGCTGTTTTTGCCTAAGCGTTAACCTTAGTTAGGGCCTTGGCTTAGGGCTAGGCTAGCATAGCCCTAGCCTAGCATCATTCATATTTATAGTCCGTAGCGTGTAGATTCACTACGCCGTACTCGGTAGTCCTAAAATTCGAACAAAATAATTAAAGGCTATAATAAGCCTATAAACTAGTTAACCTTGTTGTCTCATACAATCCTATACACCACATTCACACGCAGTCCTGTTAACACGGATTTGTTCCCCTAGGCCTAGCCTAGGCCTAGGGCCCTAGGGCCTAGGCCTAGTTCAGTCTGGCATTGTGAAGTTGTGGTTTAATTCTCTCAGCTCTGATGGGTCTTCAAGCCTTTACTAGGGCGCTACGGGCACTTCCACAAAGCCTCGCCGGAGCGCTGGGCTAGATTATCCTGATTAACTGTGCAACACAAAATAGACACTGTTATGATCGAGTTAGCACGCTTGACATGAACGACGAAAACATGATTCTTCTCTTGAAAAAGTAAAACTCACTTACCGTTTTGACAATGTGTTTCCTCAAAATCATCCAACGTTAAGTTCTGTTTCACATGGTTATTGTAATATCTGGAGGAACAGTAAATAAAGACGTCTTTCCCGATGATTTGTTTCTATCACCACATTCATCGACGCAATTTTTAAGCGAGGAAGACACACACTTGAAATATCTCCTCCAGCGTTTTAGCCACGCCCACACGGACACACCCTTGTTCCTGATTGGTCCCAAAAAAAAATTCGCAGCGAATTTTGGAAAAAATCGCTCCTCAGAGCGATTTTATAAATTCGCTAGCGAATATTCGCCATGCAAAGCGAATTACCGCTACATAGTGGGAACGCTCTAATACAAATAACACTAATTTGATCCGTGCGAATATTCGTGCGAATATATTCGCGCGGAAATTCGCGCGAAAATTCGCTATAGTGGGAACGCAGCTTAACAAGGGTCTCGGAACCCACTCTGCACCCTAGAGACACAACTTAACAATTGGTCTTGGCCTCAAAATTCTTTGGCGACGGACCCCTCCCCCCCCCCCCCCCCCGCTTACACGACTCTCACAAAATGGTCTCGGCCTCGAACATTTTTGGCGCGACGGAATAACACATCCGTTGAAAAATCCTGGTACGCCTATAGCTTCAAGTAGTGCCATTCTTTGCTGAGATACTAATTCAATTAACTTCGTTGAATTTTATTTAAGTGTGATCAATATTCTAAATTGTTTTCTCCTTTATTCCTCGAAAACAGTTATTAAATTAATTCAATTTCGATGCATCCCTAAACGCTGCTATGTAGTAATTGTGGTCATAAAAACAACATACAGTCATAAAAATTTCTTTCTGAAATTTAAGCTGTTCCTTTTGTGCGCAATTAAATGGATGTTTATGACTCTGTGACAATAATACATTTTTCTCAAATCTGGTCCATGATTTTGCACTTGTAATGGTTACCATTCAAAATGTTGATAATTGCAATTACAGGTAACATAACACGGTCATAATAGGTAATGTAATTTGTTTGATACATTTTGGACTTACTTACTTACTTAGTAGCTCCCGCGTCGTCCGACGCATGAGGCGGTCATCACTCTCCAGCTGGGTCTGTCAGCAGTTAGAGTCTTAATATCATTCCAACTGTTAAGGCTGCCTTTCAGATCTTGTTGTATGTTTTGCTTCCAGTTCATTTTGGGCCTGCCCCTTCGTCTTCTACCCAGGGGGGTCCACCATAGAGCTTGGTTTGCTAGGCGGTCAGGGGGAAGACGTGCTACATGGCCCAACCACTTCAGGCGCCTTTTACAAATTGTTGCGGATACTAGAGGCTGCTTAGAACGTTCTCTAACTTCCTTGTTTGTGATGAAGTCATTCCACTTGATGTGCAGGATCTTTCGTAGGCATTTTGAGTCAAAAGCATCCAGTTTCTTTTCATGAGTAATTTTCAAGTACCATGTTTCACAGCCATACAAAAGGGTCGACAGTACATTTGTATTATAGAAACGAAGCTTGGTCTTAACGGAAAACTTCTTGCTGGACCAAATTTTTGTTGAGTTGATTGAATGCTGCTGATGCTTTTCCTATTCTGCAGTTGATCTCCTTGGTCATGTCTCCTTGGGCGTTGATGGAGCTTCCCAGGTATGTGAAATCTTCAACATTGTCGATTTTGTCTTGACCTATAAAGACATCTTGTGGGGGATGATGGTCTCCTTGAAGCATGTTCTTTGTCTTTTTAATGCTAATGAGTAGGCCAAGTTCTTTAGCACCTCCACTTTAGCACCTACAAGTTGCTGTAAACTTGGAGTATCCTTTGCGAGTGCTGCAATGTCATCAGCAAAGTCAAGGTCTGAGAGTTTCTGGTTACTCAGCCAGTCAATACCTCTGTCTTTAGTTGCTTTCGTCAATACCCAGTCGATTGCTATCGCGAAAAGAATTTGAGACAGTATGCAACCTTGCCGTACACCTGTGAGTACTTGGAACCAGTCACTCAATCCATCATCGGTTCTTATGCAGCAACGTGAACCGCTGTAAATCTGTTCAATAGCACGACTTTTTCAGGGATACCATACGAAATGAGTACTTTCCACAATGAGGGTCTGTGAATACTGTCGAAGGCTTTGCTGAAATCAATAAAGCTGACAGCAAGGGGGACCTGGTACTCTTGGCACTTTTCGATGATGCGCCGGAGGGTGAAGATTTGCTCAGCACATGAGCGCTTGGGCCTGAAGCCTGCCTGTTCCTCCCTCAGCTGGGATATCAACCACATTTCTCATTCGGTTCAATATCATTTGGCAATACACTTTCCCTGGGATGGACAGTAAAGCCACTCCTCTCCAATTGTCACAGTCGGATAAGTTCCCTTTCTTTGGAAGACAAATAATAGCACCATCTTTCCAGTCCTGTGGTACTACATTTTCTGTCCATGCGCCGTTACAGATGTTGAGAATCCAGTCCACGACAGTGTCATCTCCAGCCTTGAGCATTTCTGCTGCAATGCCATCCATACCAGGTGCCTTGTTGTTCTTCATCATACTGATGGCCTTCCTTGCTTCCTCCTTGGTGAAGATGTCCGTCTCGATTGGGAAGGTGTTTGTCGGTTCACATGGCTCAGCAGGCGTATCCGGCTGGGGCCTATTTAGGACCTCTTTGAAATGCTCTGCCCACCTGGCCAGTTTTTCTTCACCTTTTGATAGTACTCGTCCATCTTTGGACTTAATAGGTGCGGATCTTGTAGAAGTGTTGTTGGTGATCTTCTGTGCAATGCGATACACAGTTCTCATGTCATTGCGGGCCGCAGCCTCTTCAGCAGCATCTGCCTGGACATCTAGCCATTCCCTTTTATCCCGCTGGGCACTACGCTTCACTTCTTTGTTTTGTTCCTGTAGGCCTCATAGGCTGCGTTGTCGATGTCGTTTGGTTGGGCATTTTGTCGTTTAATGTGGAGTTGCTTCCTTCCTCAATGAGATCCCAAGTTTGATTACTGATCCATTCCTCCTTCAGGGGTTTTTGGTAGCCTAGGGTGGATTCTCCAGCCTCATTCATCGCGTCTTTCAGTTGATCCCACCATATCTCAGTTCCAGGTGGGAACTCTGTCAGGATGTCAAATCGGTTTCTGATAGAAATCTTAAACTCCTCTCTTACATCATCGTTCTTCAGCTTGCCGACATCAAATTTCTTGCACACTTTTGGTTTCATCTTTCGTCTCTTAAGTTTAATCTTTATCTTAGCTATTGCAAGGTTGTGGTCACTGCCGACATCTGCTCCCCTGTAGCAGCGAACATCTTGCACGCAAGTAGATCTTCCTGCTGGACCGAGGGCAAAGTGGTCGATCTGGGTCTTCGTCACGTGGTCGTTTGACATCCACGAGACTTTGTGAATGTATTTGTGTTGGAACATGGATGACCCGATTTTCAGATCGTTCATGGAGCAGCACTGGATGAATCGATCACCGTTGTCCGAACGCCTCCCGTAAGCATGTGGGCCCAACACAGACTAAAACCCTGACCGGTCGCCGCCAATCTGAGCATTTAAGTCTCCCATAACGATCTTGATATCATGGCTTGGTATTTTGTCAATCTGGTCTTGGAGTTGGAGGTAGAACTCATCTTTCTTGGAGTCATCGTGCTGATTCGTGGGAGCATAGCACTGAATGATGGAGACTCTCGCGTGTTGGTTGATGAATCTCGCTTTTAGAAGACGCTCATTTACTGGTTCCCATTCCTCGAGAGCAGCCTTGGCATCCTTCGAGAGAATCATGGCAACACGTTCACGATGGATGTCGTCCTGCCTTCCAGAGAAAAGAACGGTTTTGTTCCCGTCCTTGAATTCGCCTGACTTAGTCCAGCGACATCACTTAGTCCTAATATGCTCATGTTATAAGCATCCATTTCCTTAACTACTTGAGCAAATTTAGATGGCTCGTTCAAAGTTCTAACGTTCCAGTATCCTATGCGGGTCGCACTCTTTGCAGTCAGGGCTCGAGTCTTCCGGCCAACATTTTGGAACATTTGACTAAATTGTGGACACATAACATAACAAAAAATCACCATGAACCGTGGAAGTCAAATAAGAGAGGACAACAAATACGTAATAGTAAGTACACAACCTGATAATTATTGCATTATTTAACGAAGATGACAAGAGATGGCGCTGTTGCATTTATATTACTTTACGTCATTGTACTGCGTTCGTTGGAGATCAAGACGTTTACTCGCCTGATCTATAATGAACATTATGGATAGCTATAGTTCGTTGTATCTTGTTATCTGTATGTTCAATGTTGGTTTCGCCAAGCGGCCATCTTACCACTTCTCGATCTTCTTCTGTTCATTTGCTCTTTGTTTGTCATTCCTCATATTATACAGAGTGAGTCAGAAAAAATGTACCATCTTTGGAAAGTTATCTTGTTTCAAGTAACAACATTTAATCATGGATTTTATGATATGTCTTGTTATCCTCCCAGCATATTTCGGTAACATTTTTTATTTTGATCTCTGCACCTATGACTGAACATCAGACAATATTTAGAAGACTGTACAATCACACTTGCACCAAATGGCTGGGTGAGGAATACAACAAATTTTGAACGAATTTGTAACTTTTACTGCTGGGACACCAACCATTGGGATTACGGCGACATTACCCTTGAAAAAATACACTCTAAGTTTCTGCATACTTAGTGACTAGAAATTATCTCCGTGGTAGGGTGAACTTAGGACAGACCATAATTCCAGTACTTGTCCTACTCAAACAGGGCTTAACATAATCAACTGCTGTCAAATAATCAGGCAAGCCCTTTGGTGACAAGAACAACAAAAGCACAGATATCCATTGTAAATTGCCGTTGTTAACCAACAAAAAAAAAACATAAACGAGATTCATTTTACTGTTATTGTACCAACGTATTGAGATTTATTGGATTTATGTGCAATGTCTTGATGATGATGATCGGTGCTTTTGGTGAATGTGTTAGGGGAAAGATTGTCAGGGTCGATAAAAATTCATCGATCTTGTTAAAAATCCATGCTTAGTCAGAAAAGGGGATGTGTTAACACTGCATTATGAAACAATTTTTACTGTGCGTGTGTTTGTGTGTGTTTCTGTCTGTCTGTCTGACTGTCTTTGTTCAAAACACAGTATTTTCACTCAACCATCCACTTGGCGCAAGTGTGATTTTAACGATTTTATTTTGTTCAGTCATGCGTGCACAGATTTAAATTAAAATGGTACCGAAATATGCTGGGAGGATAACTTTACCAAGAAATATCATAAAACCTTTGATTAAATAGTCAAACTTCAAACAAGACAAATTTTTAAAAGATGGGACATTTTTTCTGACTCACTCTGTACAGGATTATGGTCACAGACTAGTGTACTTTTATTACGGAAGTACGTATATAGTGTTAGCAGCGTAATTTTCATCTACCAATAATATATCCATTCGTTCGAGAGATCAGTGAGTTTGTCGCAAGTAATCCACCAGGACGCCCCCAACGATACAAAATGATATATCCAGAGCTTCAGACCGTTGTACATGTACCATACTTGTAGATGCTATGTATATATTTGTATAAAATGTACCTTAGTTTAAAATAGGCGATGCTTAATCTTGAATATAACAAAATGGCGATTTTTTAAAATCCAGGTGGGAGGGAACTATGTCATTTTGTGGTTCACACTCATGTGCACACGTCCTCTTCTCAATGTTTGTACTTCAGGGTTTTTCTTGACCAAATTTTACAAATAATGAATGATCAAATGAGGCAATCTCAATGATTCACTACGCACGATGTTTTTATATTTCAATAATTTTTTAAAAGTGAATATTGACATTGTTTGTCATTTCGCGTAGAAACATTATAATGACTTACATAAAGATCTCTTTAGTCTGTTATGACTTGTTTATTTCTGGGAGTGGGGGGGGGGGGGGGGGGGTTAATGTATGATACTTAATATAATATGTAATACATTGGATATATACATGTAGATGCATGGAAACTTGCATTACGGTTATTTCAGATGTTGTTTGTAACGATATCACACCATTAATTCAAGATGGAGGCCCCTGAGTCCTTCAAGGTTTGATTATCATTCATCCCAGACTGGTGGACTCTTGGTGGGGGGGGGGGGGGGGGGGGGGGGGGAAGTGTCCGTAAAAGAATTTCGAAGCCGAGACCAAGTACCTTCAAAGTTGAAAACCCCTCTCAGTGGGGGGGGGGGGGGGGGGGGGGTTGTCCTTAAATTTGTTTAGAGGCAGAAACCAAGTACTTTCAACATTTTTGGGACCGAAACCACGTACCTTAAAAGTTTAAAACCACTCTCAGATGGGAGGGGGGGGGGGGGGGGGGGTTGTCATTTAAACAGTTTCGAGACCGAGACCAGAGATCTTCGAAAACTATTTGGGTCAAGACCAGGTTTTAGTCGGTCGAAACCGGGTTTTAGTCGGTCGAGACCAGGTTTTAGACGGTCGTGACCATGTATTTAGACGGTCGAGACCGCTTAAAGGGAGAGATCCACTTTTGCAAGCCAAAATTCAAAAGTTGCGAGGTTATTGTCTTATATGAAAGGAAATGTCATTTAATAGCATGCCTGAACAAATTAGGGCTTGAAATCTCTTTTTCGTGGAGTTATAGACCTAAAACTGAATAAACTGAGGGACGTCGGTTAATTATGTACATACGTATTTTTGGCCGGTGAGTAAGTTCGTACATAGATTTCACGGAGTGCCAGATCGGAATGCATGACCCCTACGTGACCCCCGCTAGCTACGTGAGCCGCGCATAAGTACTAATGTGTGAGCGTTTACCAAGCAAAATACCCAAACTTCGCTTAAACTGACTACATGTAATTATATATTCTTTCTTTTTGAGATCTTTTTCCGTGACATACGTTAACAAATGTCGGCTTCACAATACCTTTACGAGAATTAGTACTATATTGTTGTAATACTATGCTAAATCAGTTGAACTCCTTTATTGACCGATATATAGTTTAAATGGAGGGACGCATTCGTTTTTCATTCGTAGAATCCAAATTAGAGGGCTGTTCGCTCTGATTTTTTTTTGCGTGTTACATTGATCCCCATCCGTCAACTGAAAGCTGTTGAGACGTTTTGTAAAAGTGGATCTGTCCCTTTAAAAGTAGTCTCGAGACCGGCTAAAATAAAAAAAAGGGGGGGGGGGGGGGGAGTCAAATCCCCGAAAACAGCCATTTTTTGGTTAAAGGGGGGGGGGGGGGGGTTGAACCCCCAAACACCCCCCGGGTACGCCTATGCCAGCTGCAATGACACCATGTGATGGGCCTACGTGTTCTCTACATATTTTATTAATCGGAATAAAAAAACATGTATCTGATATCACCACTTTCAACCATTGAATGGAGAACAATCATTTTCTGAGTAGTGTAATGAAATCATTTAAAGATACACGAACCGATCCAGTCCCGCAATGTCTTAACTGTAATTATCGATATTGAATATTATTTAATGAGGGGAACTGGTTATGATCAAATAATATATCTGTTTAGACTTACAACTACAAATATTAATACAATTATACAGTACAAGCAATACTGTACACGGATCTGTAATATTTACTTATAATCACTTGAGATTTGGAGAAAGATACAACCATTTGTATTTCAACAGGGCCCCGTTGCAGAAAGAGATACAATCGATTGTAAGTTACGATTGATCGTAAGTCAGAACATTTACGCGTTTCAACCAATCAGATTTGCGCATGTAGAACACGTGATCTGACTTACGCTTAATTGCAACTTACAATCGATTGTATCTCTTTCTGCAACGGGGCCCTGGTGCCATACGAACTACAATTGCAAGAGTTGAAGATAATCATATCTGGTGAAGTCACGCGATATATCAAATGGCAACTAAAATAGGTTGTTCATTGTTCAAAACAAGATAGCACACATCACGCGATGTTAAGAGTTCACCTTTATTCGCATATTCATGTATTTGGACACGTTCTTCTTAAGATCCCAGATACGTTAGCAAGTAAATATTTCACGGCGGAAATCTAGAGACAACCGAGTCTTGCTTTCTCTTTTCTCTTGGATGAGTACAATAATTGTGTAAAACATGCATATTTTTTATTTCATTGTCGTGTATCAATCTTATTGATTATTTAATAAGGACAACATTGGGCTTATAAACATATGTAACTGTGTGAATGTAAACTCATTTCATGGTTGACTAAATTAAAACAAAACAACAGTACAGGATAATTAAGGATGGACACTTCCTTTTGTTTTAAATGTTCTATTGCATCAGTGGCGTAGCGAGGGTCAACGGATTGGGGGGGCACAACTGCGAGAGAGCGGAGCGACCAAGCCCGAGGGCGCGTAGCGCCCGAGGGGGGGGGGGGGGGGAGGGTGTGGGAGGGGGTGTCCCCCCCCATACGGTAGGGAGCTTTTGCAAATTTTCACTTGAAATAATGCAATCTGGTGCATACCTTGGAAGGAAATTTGATAATACTGAATTAAAGAAATCAGGACTTAAATCATCTCCCTCATGATAAAGTATACAAACACAATCGAACCTACGTGTACATGCACACACACCAGACTCGAATACGCTCACGTCGTATATATCCGTGCTTGTCTATACTTATTGGGGGGAGGGTGTGGGAGGGGGTTTACCCCCTCCCACGTGGAGAAATTTTTGAAATTGGTGTTTAAAATATCACTGTAGAAGTATGGTCATTATTGTATTTTTATTTGTCATTGTATTATAATAGTGAACCTACTCGTAACGTATTTTTAAACGGGAATAGCGCGGAAAGATTGAGCCTTGCATGAGATGGATCCACGTGATCCTGTATACTATAGAGCCATCGATATAGTGAAACTAAGCAAGGGCGTCAACAACTTCTCAAAAGTGGAGGGGAGACATTGCGAGGAAGCGAAGCGACCGAGTGGGGGAGGGTGTGGGAGGGGTGTCCCCCTCCCATAGTAGGGAGCTTTTGTATTTCGGGGCGTGAAATTGTGCGATTTGGTGCACACCTAAGACAGAAATTTCACGTAATATGAAGTATATAAGTATGGAACCAAACATACATAATGACAAAGGGAGGGGGACAATCTCCTCCACTTTCAAATGTGGGGTGACATGATATTCCAATATGATTTGCGTTCAGCGCATATGGACCGAATTAACTGAAAGATATATATTATTTCAGATTATTTTATTTTCTGTGACGGTGTGCTATAGATGAGGGTTTAATAAACTTCGTTTGAGGTGTGCGTTTGAGAAATTACACTGCCCAACACAGTTCGGAAGGTGAGTTCAAGCAAACCGAAATGAAACTTGCAATATGAGAAACAGTATGCGCGCGAAGCGCGCGGCAAAAAAAGAGATTTACAGTCCTTTTCAAACTAAAAAAAACACAGCTATTTTGAAGATTAATTATTGATAAATGTGTCTTTCCCCTCTTTGGCATTATATCACTCGATTTTGTTCTTCCCCTTTTTCGGAATTATTGGGGGGGGGGGGGGGCGAAATGATATGCTCGCCCCCAATATTTTCATTGGGGGGGGGGGGGCGACCGCACCCCTACCCCCAGGATCGGCGCCATGGGAGGGGGTGTTTCCCTCCCACTGTAGGGAGCTTTTTGCAAATTTTGGGCTTTAAATTGTGCGATTTGGCGCATACCCGAGACCAAAATATATGATTCGTAGTTCAAGCTATAGAATCAAACATACATAATGTATGCATATTAAAAAGTTGGAGGAACAATCACCTCCACTTTCAAATGTATGGGGAGGGGCATGCCCCCCGCATGTCCCCCCCCCCCCCCTCCCCGTCCCCTGCCTGTTGTCGCGTGACTAGAACCATGACACGGGTCCATTGAGTTAGTTTCAGTAGGCCTATGCTCAACTGATGCAGATGTCGACTCTGGAGAAGATGACTGGTGCTCTTTCAATCATGATCATCAACAATATGCCTAGATATGCATCATGAATTAATGGAACGGGTACATTTGGAGTGAAGAAATTAGTAAAGGAAGTTTGTCTTTACCTAGACATTTAGGACTACGTAGTGCAGCTATGCGCCTTTATAGCCTGCATGAAGGCGTCAAATGGTCAAAATTATCTATAAAAGCGGGAGGCAGATTCAAGATCCTAAAAAGGCCCTTGGTATGATGGACGATTTACCATGCGCTAGGAAGTTTGTTAGGCCTATACGCGCTCTATGTCTTCTGAAGCGGTGAGCGTCGATCCTCGCGCACGGGACTGAAAATGTGTATAAGGCGCTTTATTGGAAGGATTCTTCAAACTGATATACATGTAGGTGCGCTATTGCTAGTAGCCTACTAGAGAGCGACCGTTATGTTCTTCTTTCATTATCATCACACATTTAATAAAACATGATAATAAATGACATAGACACATTTGGCTAATGTCGGGTCGTCATTTTTTTTTTTTTGGCCAAACGATTGGGGGGGGGGGGGGGGGGGGGGGCACGTGCCCCCCCGTGCCCCCCCGTAGCTACGCCACTGTATTGCATAATCATCACATGGAAATTAATAATTCAGGACAATTGTATAATACTTACATGATTGAAAAAGAACTATCGTGAAAATGACTTGTTAAAACATTATTGATATATATTGATTTGAGTTGTTGGGGTAAGAAGTGGAGTGTGGACACGATTGTGATTGATAGCCAAGAAGGCCAGGTCCTCGACTTTTATAACGCTGAGTAATTGCTATTTTTACCGCTATATAGATTATTATATTTGCTCAGATTTTAAAGTAGCTAGCATAATTGTACACCGATATTGAATATCAAACAACCTTATCAAATGCACATTGGACTTCATATAAAAAAACAAATGACTGCCAGTTAAATCTTATTTTATTCAAATGAAATAAACGTGATACATTTTATTCGGGTAACATTACATTTGGGTAACATGCGTTACCCGAGGTTGCCACCACTTCATAATAATAAGTCATCCATTAACTTTATTTTGTTTGCCAAAAGTGATGTTTGCCACTTCAATCATATACCAATATTATTGGAAGATTCTTGAGAATGATATGTTAGATTATCAAGAGAAGGAATAATGTATACCGAGTAAAACAAAAAGTAAATCGATGTATGATTGTATCCCGATTGCTCACGTGAAGTATCCGAATTCGGAAACTATGGAAGATTTAGTCTTAAACATGACCATAGTTAGGGAGACATTTAAACAATGAAAACCCATTTCATTCTTGCGAAAGCTCCAAGTTATTTTTAGTTGTTTTTTCACAAAGTTAATGGATCACTTTAATGTCATTATCATGTTAATCACATGCGTTACCCAAGGTTACCAAAGTGAAATACCAACTCTTATTTGTATTTGTCATCATACTTGCTCTTTCATATTCAAAAGGTTTTTATATAATTATATGAATTATATTATTACTGGTATCATGATCATTATAACAATGCTTATCGAGATGAATTATAATTATTGAAGCAAGCATACAGGAAATGCCTCGAAAAAACGATCCAAGACCGAAATCGACAAGGCATACCATCGAATGCCTTGAATCGGATCGGTTTGCAGTGTGACTGTTCCTAGACAATCTAAAAGACGTCCGAGCATTGACACCAGGATAACGGTCTATGTGTACAATACGGAGTACAATACTTTTTTGAGTAGTGCTGCAATACAAATATTTAAACATAAACGTATATATACCGATCCAGTCACGCGATGTGTAAACTGTAAATATTGAATTTCGTTCAAAGTTCTCCAGTAACATTGCCCTAATCCTCATATCCTACCTATATACTCTAGCGGTTATCCCATACCTTGTTATACTCGTATTGACAGTAGAAGCATAGAACGGGTTTCGGTTTTCAAATTTCCATTTCATTACAAAGATATTCATGATTGAAATGTTTGGACGTTCACCTTCATAACAAAATCAGTGCAATGAATGAGTAAAGGTCACTTTGCGTTTTCGCTCGAAATGACAAATATTTATGACTGTATTTCAATATATATTGTTTCCAATTTGATATATAATAACATTTTTTTCTTTCAATATCAATATCAATATTTTGCATATCATGATTATCATTACAATCGGTGGCGTACGCAGGATTTTTTAAAGGGGGAGGGGGGCAGTCGTAGAACATTTTTACAGGCGAGACCGCAAATGTTTGACATTTTCGAGATAAAAACTAGGTCCGGTCCACAATTTTAGCGACCAAGACCAAGACCCAGTGGTTGAGAATCCTGTAAGCGGACGGGGGGGGGGGGGGGGGGTGGGGGAGAGAGGGTGGGGTAGGTAGTAGTCGTAGAAAATGTTCAATGCCGAGACCATCGGTCAAGACCGCTAATACTTGGTCTCGGGACCAGTGAAATTGTGAAAAGCCCAAAGGGGGTGTTCAAGGGGGTGGGGGGGGGGGGGGGGGTTGAACCCCCACCCCCGGGTGCGCCTATGATTACACACTTATCCAGGTGAATTATTTAGAAGCAGGCAAACAGGAAATATCTCGCCAATACTAATTCAAGACCGAAAGCGACACAAAATAACATTGAACGTTCTTGAATCTGATCGGTTTTGGTTTGGTTTGGCGGGGCGACTGGGCCTTGGCAAAAGACGTACGACCAATGACACCATGGACTGGGCCTACGTGATTACGCACTAAATCAGTCGGAACAAACGAACAGCTATCTGATTTTACCACGTATCAAACCACTTAGTTGAGTAAACATTTGTTGTGTGTAGTGCAAGATAAGCCAACAGACCCAGTCACGCAATGTGTAAAGTTTAAGTTCAATATTAAATTTTATTTAATGACGTGGACTGGTTATGATCAAATGATATATCTGTTCAGACTTGAAACTACAGATAAAAGTATAGTGTGTAAATACCATTAATACATAGAATTTACTTCTTATCACTCAAAATAAGGATGATTTGACATTTTGTGTTTGGACTGGTGTCATAATGACTATACCTACAATAGGTATCATACGTCGTCAAGTCACGCGATATATGAAATGCACACTAATTAAGGTCTTTATTTTGTTTTCAAAACAAAATAGCACACATCGCGCGATGATAAGAGTTCATCTTTATTCGCATATATTTAGAGACGATATAATTAAAGGGGTAGTTCAGTTTTGGTAGAGAAGGCGCTACACAACACAATTTTGTGTGAGGTAATGAAACACTGAATGTCGAGTTGGAATGAACATGCAATTTTAATGGCAGAATAAACTTTATTTGGTCAAAATCGGTTCAGAATGGCTGGAATATCAATAAATATATCCAATCATATTAATCTGGGCCCCAAATAAATACGATGGTTAAAAAAAATACATTAACAAAATGCTTACACTTTTTCAAAAATGTTAAAAACGGTTTTTAAATAGTTCTTGATGATCTCTCTGTTTAATAATTATTTCAACAAAACAGCACATGCATACATTTTTATGAAAATTGTTTGAAACCAATGCCTTATTAAAGAGCGCCCTCTTGTGTTTAAATGGCACTTTTTGAATGATAACAGGATTTTTCTTAGACGTTTGTATTTTTGTATACCTTTCGAGCATGTTTATTTCTGGGAGTGGGGATTGGGGGGGGGGGGGGGGTGGGGGGGGAATAATGTATGATGTTTTTTTCTCTTCATGCAAATGCCTATTAATTCAAGATGAGTCCTCCAAGGTTTGAATTAATATTCATCCTAGACTGGTGGATTGTTGGTGTAGCGTTTATTCTAATGATATTGTTACAAACACGACCTGAAATAACCGTGATGCAAGTTTCCATGCATCTATAAATTCAATGTATTAGCTATCGCTCTAAAACCACCACTATAATAACATATGCCATATCATATAGAATAATATGTTGTAATATGATATAAATAAAAGCGCGAATGTTATCAGTTGCGGTCTTCTTGGATTTTAAAAGATTGCTATAACTAAGGTGAAACCATTTTAAACTAATAGTGAATAAATTATTCATTGCGGATATGGTATCGGAAAAGATATCGCTAGTGATATTAGGAGCGTTCTCGCTCATACGGCGTAGCGCGCTGCGCTACCCGTGGGGTATATATTCCCTTGCTTGCATTACATTTGTATCACACCTGACGAAGTGTTGCAGCGGCGCACGAAACGTCGTGATCTCTTAAGATTCCTTGTTGACCACATTGCGAGACAAACGAATATCACTAGCGATATCTTTTCCGATACATTTTAAACTAGTTTACATGTACTAGCTCTGAAAGGTATGTCGCAGTCCCCGTAAAACATGAATAAACAAAAGCGGCACTACTCAATATTGTGTCCGCCGTAGACCACGATATGCAATACTTCATGTTATTTAAATTTACAAGAGGTTGATATCCTATTGATGTTTATAAAATGCGTTACCCAAGGTTACCAAATCTACACACAAACTGTTTGTTCAATATATTTTCATTCCAGTTTACTCTTTTATTTTCCAATGTTGCGTATAATTACAAGATCAGACTATTGCTGTAATCAAGATTAATATCACAATGCTTATCGAGGTGAATTATATCGAGAAGCACGCACAAATAAAACACCCCGCCAAAACCGAATCCAGGCCGAAACAGATTAGACATAACACCAAAAGTCCTTGGATCTGATCGGTTTGAGATTTTTTTTGGCAGGGTGACTGGGTGACGTATTATTAGTGACACATCTGATGAGCCAACGTGTACTCTACAGATTTAATCAATCGGAACAAACAAATATTTATATAAAATTACCACTTATAAACCACTTAATAGAGTACAATAATATTTGAGTAGTGTAATGACATTATTTAAAGATAAACGAACCGACCCAGTCACACAATGTCTAAACTTTAAGTATCAATATTGCATTTTATTTAATGACGTGGACTTGTTATGATGAAATAATTGTTTAGGCTTAGAACTACAAATATAAATACAATAACAGTATGCTAATAAAACTAATACTGTACACCGTATTGTAATATTTATTTCTTATTACTCGAGATATTGAGAAAGATAAAACTATTTGTATTTGGACTGATGTCATAAGAACTACAAATACAAGAGTTAAAGGACAATGAAACTATGGCTTTCAGTTACTCACATAATTTTGAGGGTGAACAGACATTTAATTTGATACATGACTTGGACATTTTGGCCAGCTGGATCCTAAAATATTTTTCTATGAACATACCCAATTTTCACTAATTTTTACGGCAACAAATTACCCGACATGCTTCGCAAGTTCTGACGTATGTGCGGATGGTCGAAAAAGAGATAGAAAAGCTTTTCACTGATTTGCAGACTCATCAACGCGTCTACAAGTATTGTAACAATGGTTTTAATTGGTGTTATTGAATTGAGTTCAGTGCAGGAATGCATCATTGTTCGATCACAGTGGTATAAGTCCGCACAGACCTAACAATGGCGGCCTCCAGCGTTCGCGTGAATAGTGGTCTACCCGATAGTGTTTTCACATATTTCCTCCAAAGCATATTACGATGTACAAAGTAGGAACAACTATTTTCTAGAGTTGCATTGGCCTTTAAAGATAATCATATTTGGTGAAGTCACGCGATATATCAAATGGAAACTAAGTTACTAAAATATTTCACTGTACATGAGGAATAGCGATTTGCTAAAATATATTTTAGTGACGTAGATATAATAAATTTTAACTTCAGAATACAACCCCTGATTTCGTTTTCGCTATTGGTTAGTATTGTGTTTGGTATGTAAAGGCAAATGTGATTTAGTTAGTTTATGTTAACTTTCCCGTATAGCTAGTCAATATAATCAAATCCTGTGCATTTACTACACTGACGATGAAATAGAAATAATATTGCAGAAATCATAAATCAAACATGCACATTTCAGACGTGTTGTAAGCCCGCGGTCGCGCGCGTGTTATATGCATGCCAAGTGACTTCCGTGATCGATAAAGACCCGTATGTTACCTCGCTTCGCAACCGAAAGTGCTTACCATCGAAACATTCACTCGCCTAATGTATAATGAAAATTATTGATAGATATGATTGTTTTTATCTTGTTATCTTTATGTTGAGTGTTGGTTTCGCCAAGCGGCCATCTTACCACTTCTCGTTCTTCTTCTGTTCATTTGCTCTTTGTTTGTCATTACAGGTAATGTGGAAAGAGACTAGTGTGCTTTTATTACGGAAGTACGTAGCGTCATTTTCAACTACCAATAATATATCCATACGTTCGAGAGATCAGTCAGTTTGTCGCAAGTAATCCACCAGGACGCCCCCAACGATACATAAATATCACACCCGGAGCTTCAGACGGTTGTACCATAATTGTATATAGATGCTATGTATCTTTACAAAATATACCGTAGTTTACAATATGCGATGCTTTATCTTCAATATCACGAATATAGGCGTACCATAATTGACCAAAGAATGACCAAAGAATGGCTGTTTAGGGTGGTTTGAACCCCCCCCCCCCCCCTTTGCAAATTTTAGCCGGTCGAGACTACTTTTAAGCAGTCTCGACCGTCTAAAACCTGGTCTCGACCGACTAAAACCTGGTCTCGGCCCCAAAAGATCTCCGGTCTCGGGCGCGGAAATTTTGAAATTACTTGGTCTCGGCTTCAAAATTTTTATTTAAGGACCACCCCTCCCGGCTCCCCCCACTGAGAGAGGTTTTCAACTTTGAAGGTACTAAGACCCCGTTTACAGTGCAGGGCCGGGCCGAGACGCATCTCGGCCCTGCTTAAATTGCGGTACTCGGCCCCCCAATTTTGGTGCGTTTACAGTGGTGGTCTCGGCCCTCGCGGCGGCCCGGCCGCCCTTTCAATATCTTGTCGTAGTGGCGCTCTGCATGTAAACAAACCATTATTTTGGAGGCACGCCGGGGTCACAGAACAAAGGCGCGTTATTTGCAATGAATTGTTTTCCCAATTTGGTACCGCATTTGGCCCTGCGTGCGTTAAACAGTGAGAAAAAGCGGGGCCGAGACGCGTCTCGGCCGCGGCCGAGACTACCTCCAGAGCGGGGCCAAATGCGCGGCCACTTTTGGCCCCGCACCAGATCGCTGTAACTCGCGTCCGCGAGGGTGGTGTCGGTTGCGGTCGCCAGGTTTTGGACATGTTCAAAAATTTTGTTCTCGATCGCATGTCGGGCGGGATCGCACAAATGGCAAGCCGTTTTTCATATTTCCTGATAATAAGAAATGTAATCCTTGATATCAATAATTCTGTTTTATATAATAATAATTAAATTCTTGATATCAAGAAATTAATTCATGATATCCAGAATTCAATTTCTTGATAATTTTTTATCAAGAATTGAATTCTTGAAATCAACAATTACCATTGGTTTACAACAGAAAATGATTTCTTTATATCAAGAAATTCGATGTTCAGTTATGCGAAACTGTTTTACAAAGGCGCCCTGCAAGAATCAAGAGTTCTTTTCTTGATTTAAGAAATGAATTTTTGTTGTTAAGCAATGGTAATTCTTGATATCAGGAAAAGGAAATAAATGTTAAAACGGCTAGCCATGACTGGTCATGCGCACACATTAAACAAATTCCAACAAATTTAACACATTCTAAATCAAACAAGCGTGAATTCCTGGCTATTGTATTCTTGGACAATGCGTGGAAATGGGGTCAAGGCATGACCCTGAAGAAGTCACACTGAAAAGATCGCGTGCACAATGGAATCGGGCTGACTCACTGCAAACTGATGTAATTCCAAGGTCGCTAGCACATGCCCACTGGGCGATCTTGCCCGAATAGGAGCGATCCCCTGAGATATGTGGTTAAATCGCAAAGTGGGCACCAGATCGCCGCGAATGCGATCGAGACCGATCTGGTCGCCAGATTTTTGAACATGTCAAAACCCCGGCGACCGCAACCGACACCACCCTTGCGGACGCGAGTTACAGCGATCTTGTGCGGCCACTGGTGTCCACTTTGAGACTTAACCACAGATCTCAGGGGATCGCTCCTATTCGGGCAAGATCGCTCTAGATCGCTAAGCCCAGATCGCACAGTGGGATTTGGGCTTAAAGGGATAGTTGAGTATTGGTCAAACTTAACTTTAGTAACCAAAACCTGCACGATTACGATACAAACTAATAGTTATAACTTCACCATGCTCGAAAAGTATACACAATTACAAACGACAAAGTAAAACACCTGTTATCATTCAAAAAGAGCCGTTACAACTCGAAGTGTCAAATTAACTCGGCGCGAAGCACTAGCGTTGTAGGTCCTAATACGGGACTGTATAGTGCAGTGTGCGGTAATACGGGACTGTAGTGCATTCACTGTGTGCGGTAATACTGTACAGTAGTACGTGTATATTATGTATCGCAACCATAGAAGTATGACTCCAACACTGCCGTTGACGCAACTCGCAAGCCCCATTCGCATTCGTTCGCCTTTCGTTCACAGTCGCGCTAACACACGGAGAGACTGGTCCATGAGGCGCATATATCACTGATTTTTTGCGGAATGGAAGGAAAAATCATAATCTTAATCCACCCGGTAGTTGGATCACATATTGGAGAGTAAATTGCTGGTAAGTACCGTATCATATGTATAGTTTTAAGCACAATTAGCGTGCACACAAATATTTGGTTTCAGTCTTTTATCAGGAGAACATAGAACGCTAGTGCCTCGCACTAGCGGTTCTAAAAAGTGATACCCGGGCGTCAACCACTTTTATATGATATTTTGAAAGCAAATTTCACAACAATTAGAGCATTTGAATGGAAATTATTATTATTTCCCATGTTTTTTTCGATGATCTTTCATATGGAATTGAAATCAACCCAATCCGTTACAATCGATGTTGGGGGGGCACTTTGGAAATTACCAAAACTCAACTTGGCCTTTAAGAGTTATATCCCATTCGTCATAAGGGCTTATTCTAAGCCAATCTTGTTCAGTCCATCTGTCTTAACCCTAATAAGGCCGGGGGAGGGGGGGGGGGGGGGGTGGGCATGATGCCTCCGATTGCTCGGAAACGCGTAAGAATGACGCCCCGCCGCTTGGTGACTTATTTCCAGTCTTGCCCATCTTTTACAACAATTTTTTTTCTAATATCGGACCCTTCGTTACGACGTCACTCTTGTATCTACCAGAATTTGTGTAACCTAGTAGTGCAACATCATTGTAGAAGAAGTGATAATTTGTCAGTATCATAAGTTTCACATTAATTAATTATGCTAATTAAACAAAAGTTACAGGGCCATCTTGTGTTCAAATAATGACATCTGTGTTGTGTTAATTACCAAAATCATAACACTTATGCTATGTCTTGCTGTAACGTAGGTTTATAACTTGTATCTATACACTACTAGGCCGTGGGACAGACCCGTTTTCGTGCAATTTTGACAACGTGGTAAAGGGTATTACACACATTTCATTTCAAAAGATGCATTACTTGATCATTATCACTAATATTGATGTTGAACGTTGCAAAGCTTGCACATTAATTAACTATTAGCAAAAATATGAAATTACAATAATGTTTTGATTCTCGACGTGGCATATTACAGCGCAACTGATTGGTCATAATTTCTGTGGTTGAACGAATCTAACCAATCACGACGTACATACGAAACGGCACCGAACGTAACGGCGCTAGTATGGTTATTGTTGTAAGCTACGACCACGGAGTACGGTTTTATTCATCGAATAAATGTGCAAGAAAATGGAAGGATTTGAGTAGTATTTTTGCAGAGAAAGTTTCTGTTGCTTCAATATATATTGCTTTGGGTGACAATTCAACATTGAAATATGGATATGAGCTCCGAGACCGAGGCCCAGCTGAGGTGAGCTCGCAGCGACGCACCGCCAGCACCGCCAGAGATTACCCCATGCGATGGCATAGCAAGATCGGGGTCAGTAGAGAAACGACATGCCTTGATCAAGACGCGAAAAATCGACAAGCACAAGAACAATTTCGAAGCACCAGTATATGAAGGTAAGAGCCTAATCCTGGCTAAGTAATATGGCAACTAGAAGTAATATGTATTGTATTTTAATCACATGCATTATTAATCCAAAATATTATGAATGACTTACTGACTGAGTGAACAAATATTACAAAAATCAACAGATCAGTGCAGTTGAACTGGAGCAAAGCCCTGGACTGGAGGCTGAAATTAAATGGAAGTGAAACTTAAAGTCTACTTCTATTGACAATGCACGTAACTCATTTTGATGTCGGTATCATTTCACAAATGTACTCGTCGCCAAGATTAAATTTCTGAGTTCTGTGAATAGTGATACACTCATAAAAATATCACTTCTGAGTTCTGTGAATAGTGATACACTCATAACAAATATATATAACATTGGCAATTTTGGGCATTGTTGACAGAAATGTCACAACTTTTTATTGACATAGTCAATGTACATAAATACAATTATTATTTGTTCAATATTGTTATTGCAAATAAAAATCCATGTCTCATTGCGATTGTAAATGATTATCTCATATACAGTAGAGCTTCCTGGTTAACCTGGTTTATGGATTGACACATCAAGGATCAATAATTTAATTTTAATTCTAAATGCCCATGGGTTGGAGTTTATTTGTTATTACGTTATAAAGGAGATGATCAAAGGCACCAGAGTTCTCCCAGAAGGAGCGACCACATATATCCCACGGGCATGTGCCACTGGAACTGATACTACCGGGAGAGGAATTGGGCAAGAGATTGATACAGTGGCCGGTTGCCCATTACTGGAAGCCTACATGGTATTAGAAAACGCAGCATAGATGACAGGTATCTATCTTTATTATTTACAGACATTATTTCATATGAGATGTTAAAGTGTCATGTGTCATGGGAAAGAAGTTCGCAATATGCTTACTTTTCTGATCTTATATTACACAAGTCAGACAGAAATGAAATAACAAATTAATTTAGTTCATATATTAAAAAAAAAAGTTATGTGCATTTTCTGAATATATTACAAGACAGATGTTTTAATTTTTAATAAAAGACTGATGAAAGTATCAGAACCCCTTTGAAGGATCTTTATTATATTATATAGTTACTGTCATCATACATGTACTGGCTATTTTCATGATACTGCATAACTGTTTAGAATTTGTAAGCTTATCATCTGTTTTTCATTTCCACTAGTTTAGTAATCCGATTTTCTTGTATGTTCAACTTGAATTTGTATTTAGCTACATATGGTCTTCATTTATTTTGAATTATTTATTAAAGGATCAGCCAAATTATTAAAACTTTACTTTGCAGTGATTTTGGATTTTTAAGTGATTTATCTTTTCTGTTTTCTCTCTGTGTTTGTCTTCCCAAACGTAGGTAATCATGCATTGCTCCTTAAGATCCAAGGCAGGGACTAGGTGGCATCCGAGGCTCACTACCATGCCAGATGCTACGATATTGAGACCAGGAGAGTATCCAAGCAGACTGAGAAAGCAGAATTAGAGCCAGTAGACAGGGCTCCACACTCACCTTTTTTTTTTATCAGTGGCCCGATCAGGCCAATGAAATAATTTCTTCCCGTATTCTGGTGGCCCAAAATACAAATTTACTGGCCCCCAAATTTAATTTTATGAGTAAGCTTTTTACTATTCAAAATATCACTCTTTTCTAAACAAACCTTTGATTACAGATGAAGCATGACATGAAAGAAAACAAGATTTTTTTCATTTTATCAATGTTGGATCGAAAATCTGCATGCCCGATCGGCCACCAAAATACATGAGACTTTTACATATTTGTGCTGTACATTATTCTCAAAACATAAGCTTTTTGTAGGGATATATTTAAATATAGGTTAATTTAAAAGAAAGTGATATTTGGAATGTCATCATTATGTAATCATGTATTTCAAGTTAGTTAAAAAATTACAATTATAAGATGCTTCTGACAAAACAAGAAAATAATTTATCTCTAAATGTAATGTATCGATGGGCATGAAATGTATAGTGCAAGTTTACATGTGTAAAGTAATTTGAAGTTTTGTGACATCATAATTTGTATTTAGACACCAGGGCCCCGTTGCAGAAAGAGATACAATCGATTGTAAGTAACGATTGATCGTAAGTCAGAAAATTTACGCGTTTCAACCAATCAGATTTGGGCATCTAGAACACGTGATCTGACTTACGATTAATTGCAACTTACAATCGATTGTATCTCTTTCTGCGACGGGGCCCTGAATGCTGAGGGGTCTTTTATTGGCACACAAATAATTTTCCAAGATTATTATATTTACTGAGTGTTTATCTAATGACATATGAGAAGTGTAAGCTAGGTTCTGTAAGATCTCTGATTTGACTTAATCATTAACTCATTCAATGTTCAAACACATAATTAAATTATTCCAGAATGATATGAGGTAATAACGATTAACAAAATGTACTAGTGTTGTCGTTTTCGAGAGTATTTAATACCCGGGACTCGCCATAACTTTTCGGGCGAGTCCCGGGTACCCGAAATGTACCCATTTGTTTATTACACGATCGGCATGTCACGCCAGCTGGGAAAACATGTTCATTCAAGTGACACACATTGAGCGCATGTATGACAAATCATCTTCTTGAATGAACATGAAAGCTCTGGCGTTCAAGAGGGCCCTTCCCCCTTTTATTTTCGGGAAATTGACTTTTGTGCCCGAGACTCGACATTGTTCGGCGGGACCCGGGTACCCGGGACTCGGCGACAACACTATAATGTACAGTTTCTGTTTTGCAAGTCAATATCAAAGAAAATAATAGAACAGATATAATGTTTACATGTATGTAATGACATAATTCAGGTCAGATTATCTACAAACTTTAGTATTGTCTAGTCTAATATTAGTTCATGTATTAAAAGGTCAGTCATTATCATAAATATCAATTCATCTAGGTCAAAATTCAGAATTATGATGGTTTACTTTACAGAGAGAAATGTTTTGCTTTTAACAAATTAACACATGGAATTATATCATTTGTATGTGAAGTCTTTAGACAATACTTTCTGGAATTACACTACCGTATAATACCATCGTCAAGCACCCCAAGCACCTATACGCATCTTGCTTTTAAAAGACGTTTCCATGAGATTCACCTCCATTATTATCCTCATGAATATTCCTCACCATTATTTGCATTCTTGATTAAAGTTTCCCGTTTGGACAGAGAGCGGGCGCTCTTTAAAAGCAATATGCATATAGTGCTTTGGGGGTGCTTGACGATGGTGTTGTACGGTATTGTTTGTCCCAGAATTAAATGCACTGAACATGTAAAGCACTCATACTAAATTCGTATGTTAAAGTTGTACTTTCTGATTTCTCATGTATGTCAATGATATTCAATAATGTGTCAATTGCAGAGCAATGATGAAAACATAGTCATGTAGTAAATTCATGTACTCGAGATAATTCATTTTCTCTCATGATATGGTATAGTATTTCATTTATTATGCAATAAAATATGTAAATACTCATGATATTCTCGACTGTATGTTTATTGTGAGATGGAGATGTATGTGTGTATGAACAGAGTGTGAAATGTTTGTGAGATGGAGATGTATGAACAGCGTGTGAAATTGCAACTGAAATGTGTTAATAGATGTGATGTGAACAATTTTTTAAAATTTGTTTACAAGACTAGTTATTAAATACATTATCACAATTTGTTGAGGGGGGGGGGGGGGGGGGGGCTGGCAGTGGCGTAGCTTATAGTTGGCATGTGCCCTTGTAAATTTACATATAAAATATAACAAATAATAGTGACATCTATCCCAGTAATTCATTTCAATATTTTATTGTTAACCTACATTTGTTGTTTTATTCTAAAATGATTTCCCCATTATCTTTGCCACCACCCCACCCCTCGTTAGATATGCACTGACCCATATAGGGCTGGGAAATCAACGAATGTACATAACTCTTGTACAGTTGTACTGCATGCCTGCACTCAGACGGCAATGTAATGTACCGTGCGTGTTAATAGTATACTCAGCGTACAATGCATGTCTGCTATATACATATGTCGTGATTGGTCAGATTCGTTCAACAAGAGAAATTATGACCAATTAGTAGCGCTGTAGTATGCCACATCGAGAATCAAAACGTATTTTTAAATTCATATTTTTGCTAATTGTTTACTAATGTGGAAGCTTTGCAACGTTCAACATCTATATTAGTGATAATGATCAAGTAATGCTTCTTTAAAAATGAAATGTGTGTAATACCCTTTAATAATAAGTGAGAAGCAGAGCATTTTCCGGCGCTCGTCCCCACGGCCTTTACTGCACCAGGGCAGATTTAGGTCCTGTGGGTACAACGCATGTCTCCACAAAACCATCCATGCGGGGTCTTTCCAAAGTGTGACCCCCCCGATTTCTGACACCCCTATTCTGACACCCTTTTGTCCCATTCACTTTGTACACGGATTGTTTTCCCTTTCTCCCACTTTTTTTTCATGAGACAGTCTCTGTGAATGGTTCTTTTGCTTGTTAATATGCAATAGCTATTTAATCGATCTTTCATAAAGATCGCTAAATGAAAATAGGTTCTAGATGGGAGCCATTTTGACATTGAAGTTGGCGACCTTATATTGGTTAAGTGATCCTTTGACTCCCAAAATATAGGCATATCAGCGGAAATAAACTCTTTAATAATAATTATTATTTTTTGTTTTAGTTAAAAAGGCTTCCCATGCCGGTCGTCGTGAATTTTAAAATGGCCGTCATTCGAAGTCTCGTTAATCGATTCATTTGATTCTTTGATCCCCGAAGTTTGGGTATAGCGGTTAAAATGTCTAGCTTTCAAAATGTTCATCTTTCTAGGTTTATAAGTTTCTGAGATATCAATAATGATAGGTGTCATATGGCGGCCATTTTGCAATTCAAGATGTTGGCTAACAATGGGCCGTGCTAATTTGCTATGTCCAATTCCTTGGGAAGAAGGTCTAAACTGTGAGTGTGCCGAGTCTCATGCTTTTATCCAGAAATGCAGACCCCATTCAATTAGAGACCCAACTAAGTATCCGTATGTGCTGGTTATCATTTCATTTTTACAATTCTAAAGCACATTTTAACCAATGGAGTTCCGTCAATAACAAACATATAGTTGAAAAACGGTTGAAAAAATACGCTAATTGAAATTTTACCAAAAAATAAACATTAGCGTGTAACATAATCATTGTAATTTTCAGAAGAAAATTAAGATTTAATGCTCAGTAAATATTGCATGCGATTATTAAAGGGATAGTTGAGTTCTGGTAAGGAGAGTACAGTTTTGGTGAAACTGAATTTTAGTAACCAAAACCTACATCATTACATTACAAACTAGTAATAACTAGAAAGGAACACAAAATTCCAAATGACGTAGTAAAGACCATGTTATCATTCAAAAAGAGCCGTTAAAAAGTAAGAGGGCGCTCTCTAAACACTCATCGGTTTCAACCATTGTGAATAAAATATTGTGCATGTGATGTTTTGTTGAAATAGTGATTAGATAGAGAAATAACCAACAACTATTAACAAACCTATTTTGTAACTTTTTGAAAAGAGGAAGCATTTTTTTGAATTTTTAACGGCTGGTTCAAAATTCTCTAATAAACCTGGGGCCCCAGCTTTATTACAAATTGTTACGTTTATGCATATTTCAGCCGTTTCTGAACCGATTTTGATCAAATAAAGTTTATTCTGTCACTAAAATGTTATGCTCTTTCAAATTCTACACTCAGTTTTTGATTATCTCACAAAAAATTATTATGTGTAGCGCCCTCTATACCAAAACTCAACTATCCCTTTAATAACGCGGATGAATACTAACATGAGGTTCAGTCAAAGTGTTCAAAGTACAGCAAGCGTGCTGACGTATGGACGCAGGAATCATTCACTCATATTTCAAGCCTGTGAGGAGAAACTGCATATATTTGTGTTGCCTGCTAAATATTTACAGAGGAAAACAGTGTTTCATCAGAGTGAGTTACATTCGAATTCTTGCTTATAAATGTAGTTTGCTTGTGGTATAACAAAATGTGCTCTTGTGCTAATAAGTTTTTGATCACACTGGGAAGTAGTTTTGTTTATACATATAAATGTTCCTGTACGTTAGTGTTAGTGTCTCAAAAATCCAATTTCCGGGGTGCAAATACAATTAATTATATATGTCCGAAAATAAAAAAATTGTAATTCCTGTAAAGGGAGCCAAACCCAAATCATGCTATAATTATATAAAGTGCTCATTTCAATTTCGTCTTTAGTCGAACAATGTAGTAAATTTGCACAGCTTGTCGACAGGTAACATGCTAATTCGTAGGTCACAGTAGCAGTCACATGCCATCAAAGGCAATTTCGTCATGTTTCATTTCATTTCATTTAATATATTTATTTTCCACAACTTGAATATAAAACATATACATATACAAGTACACGTGGTAAAAACGAGGCATAACAGCAATATAGCTAAATGAAACACATAAAATATAATAGAGGTAATAAAATACACACATATAATTGTGCGGAGGGAGGAACAAAGGTCATTGATCTGTCTAAGCCACTTTCCTGGAATTGGATACAACATAAAACAAAAAAATACTTTAAACGACATTATTTATAAACTATAATGACATGTTCACCCCGGTACCCCCACATACACACACATATGCACGTACAAACGTGAACAGATGCATTGTATATAGTTTTTAAATATTTACCTGAGCGAATATTTTAAAATGCTTGTAACCTTAATAATGTTGGCATTATTGCAAAAGAAATGTTACAATGTTCCTAATAATTCATATTTACTTTTTCAAAAATTGTGATTGAAAAAGAGCAAAGAAAATGGAATTCCATTGGGATTCGAACCCGAGAACTCCGGATTGCTAGACCGGTGTTCTTACCGACTGAGCTATATAAACCTATAATACAGCGCTCGTCCCGGAAACCACTTAATTTTCAAAAATTGTCACAGTATGAACTAATCTGCTATTAAGAGTAATACAATTGCTACCCGTGCTGTCGCCCTTGATCATCCCGCTGTGTGCAGCTACAATTCATGACGTATGAAGTAGAGCGATCGCATAAGAGCGCTCTCAAGCCCGTGAGCACTACACGATCAGCTGTATGCGTAAATGTGCAAATGACATCTCATCACAATGTCCGATCTTGAGGAGGAAATTCTACTAAATGTAGACATCGAAGTTGATGCAAACAACTCCACAATATATAGTGACGGTGGTAGTGATAGTGATGATGATGATGCTGATTATGATGGGGATGTAAGAGAGATAGACAAGGATTAGGACGAGTCACTAACAAGTCTTTATTTCTACGAGTACTATTCACTAGTAACGACCACAAATTCGAATTTAAGGTACAAGTTATAGCTTAGAAGAACTGAAGAAATGCTGATACATAAATATATATTTTTTAAATTTGGACAGTTGTTTATTATTGCGCTGGTACTGGCGTACTGGTATGGGGCTCTGGTTGAGCGCGCGCCACCCGAGCGAGCCGCTGGCTCGGAGCTGCCGCACCGCTGAACTGCGATCGATCTGTCATGTACATTGGCGCTAAACTAGGCTGTTTCGGCAAATTTCAAGGGGTGTACAACATAAACAAGTAAATGTGAGATTATACCTTGCGAATATCAATTACATATGCATCGTAAATGAAACTGCACGACATCATGCAAATGCAGAGAGGTATGCTCTCGATTCACCGTCACGTCTATATGTACGGAACTATAGTACATAAACAATCATCCTGCCAGTCTATGCCAGTTTACGAAAACATATCGACAAATTACGCAACATAGAAGGATATTTTGACAAATCTATTTGCATGATTCAATATTCATATAATATTGACTGGCCTTGAGTGGTATATCAGAAATATTGCATTCGCTAGGTTCATATTGTACGAGTCGAAGACGAGTGCAATATGATCCTAGCGAATGCAATATTTCTGATATATCACGAAAGAACAAGCCAGTCAATATTATTATTATTATACATACTATCCAGAGCAAAACATAAATCAACAAAAGCATACATATTACTCCTTCCTGTTCAGTGAAGAAGACCAATGGATTTAATCTCAAATTACTGATTAAACATTTTCAACCTATGAAGGGCCACTTGCGCGTACTATAGCAGAGATGCGTAAACGTATCCATACGTCACAGTTTGACACGCACAAAGCCATTCATACGTCATTGATAAACGCGCGTATGAATCTGCGCACTTCCGCGCTGGATTGAATATCTTCTCCATGGAGAAGTAATATTTATATAATATTGACTGGCCTTGAGTGGTATATCCATAGAAGTAGTATATAAATAACTAGAAGAGAATCTACGCACTGCGCGCTAATTTTCCCATAGCCTTAACACGCAACAAACATGGCCGGTTAGGGAAACTTCATGGACTGGCTAACATGGAATGCTGGGTATTTTGTAGTCTATGATCTAAGACCCTCGATCGCATGCTAAAAATAATCCCACCACCCATAATAGATAGCCGCCAACGAGAGAGATCTGCACAACAGCAGTGATGGCCGCCAGCCGAGGCCTCGTGAGCAGCGATCACTGATGTTACGCAGACCTCTCTCGTTGGTCGCGCTATGTTCATCATGCGATCGAGGGTCTCGATCCTAGACTAAACGTATCCCAGAATTCCATGTTAGCCAGTCCCTAAAAGTTTCCAAGATTAGCGCGCAGTATGACCCCCTGGGTATATCAGTAATATTGCATTCGCTAGGATCATATTGTACGAGTCGAAGACGAGTGCAATATGATCCTAGCGAATGCAATATTTCTGATAAATCACGAAAGAACAAGCCAGTCAATATTATTGTTATTATACATACTATCCAGAGCAAAACATAAATAAACAAAAACATACATCTTACTCCGTCTTGTTCAGTGAAGAAGACCAATGCATTGGATCTCAAATTACTGATTAAACATTTTCAACCCATAAAGGGCCATTTGCGCGTACTGTAGCAGAGGTGCGTAAACGTATTCATACGTCACAAATAGATACACGCAAAGCCAATCATGCGTCGTTTTGTCTTTTTATCATTCTGATGGAAGTTTAATGTCGACATTATTTAAAACTATGTTTCATGCTGTTGAACATTATGTTAATTTAATAAATGTTATTTGAATGGTATGAATTTGCATCTTTCCACATTTCCTAGTGTATGTAGATTAATCATTTGAAAACAATTCATGAGATTGCAATAATTATTTTGGCTATCTATGATTGCATGATTATGTGGCAGAATCGGATGTGTCTGTATAATGTGTGTATATGAAAAGCTTAATTATAAAAGGCGCTAAATCCACTTTTTAAACTTTTTAAAACATTTCTTTGCTCAATTATTTGAATAGGAAAAGGGAACGTTCCATATTTTGAATTTGTATCGTGTAATTTGTCCTAAAATGGTTGATTTTTACTTTAATAGCTTACTGATATTTAGGGAAAGTGGCTTTAGCGCCTTTTGGAATTAAGCTCTTCATAATGTGTGTGTGTGTGTGTGTGTGTGTGTGTGTGTGTGTGGGTGTGTGTGTGTGTGTGTGTGTGTGTGCGTGTGTATGTGTATGTTTGTTTATTTTGTGTCTAAGTTAATTTACGTGAAAAGGGGTCAGTCAATTTGTCAACATCTCAAATTCAACTGAACACGGTAGACTATTCATTTATACAAGTTTTTAACTAGATAATCACTAAATCATTCTATAACTTACATGAAGAGCGTCTGTATCAGACATTTAACCCGTTCTTGTTCGTGTTCATACAGTCTGTATTTGTTTGTATAATGTATTTGAGTAGATATTGCAGCAGAATGTGAGTCTGAAATATTCGATTTTACTGTGTACTCATGTGTGTTTGCATAAATTTACTGTTAATAATGATTACACACATCATACACTCGAAATCCATTGAAACATTAAATCAACATCAACATTTAGCCCACACACGTGTGTCAGTATCGTAAACAACGTGGTTTGACCCGACCCACTTTTAACATTAATGTGTGATTGGCTAAATGTACGCGTAGATGCTATGAATATATGAATACATGAATAATAATTAATTAGCGATGACCTCTAACATGACGCAGTTTGCAGCTTGATATTTCGCTGCTGCAATTATATGCAGTTAATAACTGTTCACGTTCCTCAGCGAATTACCCAGCATTCCATGTTAGCCAGTCCATGAAGTTTCCCTAACCGGCCATGTTTGCTGTGTGTTAAGGCTATGGGAAAATTAGCGCGCAGTGCGTAGATTGTCTTCTAGTTATTTATATACTACCTCTATGCACGCAAAGCAAAGACGCTTAATGGAAAGACCGACCACTGGACAATTTTCTTGTACAAAGTGAATGGGCAGCGCGCGATGTCCTCAGTTAATGCGCGCAATTACAGTCCTGACGTCACAATGCAAATTGCACAGGGGGTTCGCCACATATTTATTGTTGCAGTTGTTGTTGTTGCTGTTGGCTTAATGTGAATGACTCGGCTATTTTTAGCCTAGCAACAACACTATTTTCGGAAATAAATCAGCTGACTAAGCGCACCGATTTTATAATGCGCACACATACGCAGTTATCATTGGTCAATTATTCCACAAAGCAGTATCATGTTGGGAAGAACAAAGTCGATTGGTTTGTCGGTGCGTATATTCCAGACAGTGTGCGTGATAATATGCAAATATCCAAATGTGCCATTGCCTGTTTATTGTGCACGTTCGAGATCTGTGAATTTAACAATTCTTTATTTCAAAAATGTGAGTGAAAATCTCTAAAAGCTCATCGACAATGATTTTTAAAGATTTTTTACATATACAAAGACAATATTGAATTAGAAAAACAATGAGTCCCCCAGGTGTACTCAACTTGGAGATAAGCTGATGTTCAATCGTCATACTAGCCTGAATTTGCCGAGTTTAAGTAAGTACGTTCTGATCCTTATTTTTGTTTAAATTAATACTAACAAAGGGAACATTTGTTCCAAAAAAGCTCATCGACAATAATTTTTAAATGTTTTTTAATTAATTAAAATAAACAAGATTCAGTACTGTACCCAAACCTCTGGGTGTACCCAACTTTCTCTTTAGCTCGATTTGAATCTTCATTCTGTTTGAAGGGACATCGCTGCGCGACCGCCAGTGATCTGTCTTGTAATTCTACAGTCTTTGCGCAAAGCCAATCATGTGTCATTAATAAACGCGCGTATGAATTAGCGCGGTTCCGCGCTAGATTGAATATCAGCTCCATGGAGGGGTAATATCGTCTGATATTGCACTCGCAAATACACATTTGTAGAGCTACATAATACACGTTACGATGGTAATATCATAACAATAATGAACGCTATAACTGACAAACCCGAGACGGAAACAAAATACATGATTTATTGAATCGGAAAACTAGCCTGTATGTGTAATAACGTCTAATATTGAATGGCAAATACACATTTGTAGAGCTGCAAAATACACGTTAGGATGGTAATATCATAACAATATTGAGCGCTATGACTGACAAACCCAAGACGGAAACAAAATACATGATTTATTGAATCGAAAAACTAGCCTGTATGTGTAATAATATATAATATAATCTACTTAATATGCAATATTAGAATGTAATTAGCTGATTTCGAGAGATTGTTATTCCACTTTCATCGTGAAGTCTGGATATAGTACACAATTGCATATCTCGCGCTAGATCTCGAGCTAGGCCGGCGGCGAGAGGCTCGAGGTGCACGTGTGACGTCATGATTGTGTACTTGGTACTTTTCGTTTTAAGCCAAGTATAGAAGTTCTGAGAAGGGTCTTGGAAAAAGCTTATTATCTTCGTTTCATTGACATTTCTAGTCTTTAGAGCAGATGATTTGTGTTTTGGTTGGTATAAGCTTTCCGAACATGTAAAATTTGTCTATTTTGTGATATTTCTTCGCTCAGCTACGTAAAGTGTATATAATTTGAGGCAAACATTCAGCATACTATTTGCTTTTAATTGTCGTGTGAACATTGGCAATGGAGTGCATTGAGCAAACAAATCATTTTGGGAGACATTTCCTTATTTTGGGCCAGAATATTTTATAGTGTTTCTTAAAAACTCATATCTGTAGTTTGGTAAACTAAATGTTCAGACTGTCTGGTAGAATACATACTCATATTTTTGTTTTGAACAAAATAGGAATTATATCATGTTGGCAACTTCTCATTTCTGAATAGATATATGAGACGAGCAGCTTGAATTTCATGCAATCACGCAATTTCCACAACTACAGTACCAATAATTGTTATGCATATGCTTGAAGGCTTACAATTTGTAATAATTCTTATTTCACATTTGTGGAGAGGTAAAAGCCTACTTAAATAATAACCCCAAACTGTGTCACAGTAAGACAAATGTGGTAAGATCATAGTTCGATATAACGTAACAAGAACATTAAGTGGTAAAATGTGTTTTAATATCTCTATTGCATTTATACATTTCTTACTTTTGTACAAAAACTATATATATACATGTTCCTTCCATGGAAGTGTATCATCTGTAACAATACCTAAACACTTTGTTGATATAACAAGTGGAATGTTACATGAATTAATACATATATGCACATCATTTTCTACAATAATTCCATTTTTCAGGTTTAAAAACATGCATCATGTTTTTATGAACATTTAATTGAAGCTTATTAGCAAGGAACCAATAATTGACTGGACGAAGTTCATTAGTGCAAATGGAAGACAAACTAATAACATCATTACGAGATAAATAAAAAACATATTGGTATCATCTGCAAAAATAATAGTTTGAAGAATGGTACTGGCAAGGTCCTACACCGATATTAACATTACGATAACTAGACGACTCCTTTCCAATAGAAACGTATTGCACATTACATGAATAGCTTTGAAACCAATAAAGGGCAATGCCTCCAATACCATAATATTCCATTTATGTTAACAATTGTATGAGAATTGCAACCAAAAGCCTTTGACATGTCTAAAAACAATCCAAGTAATATTATATTTTAAATTCCACGAGAGCCATGTAAGAGGAATGTCATTGTCTAAAACAGAAATGCTTTGTGTTTAAATTATAAATAAAATTTTCAACAAAATTGTTAACACACATTAAAGAGAATTAGGTCTAGTATTAGTTTAACTATCCTTCTTATGAATTGGAATGAAATTTGCCATCTTTAGACATTTTTGAAATACACCATCTTGTATAGATACATTAAATATATTGCATAGTGGTTTTACAATAAGAATAATAATTTTTGTTTATAATACTATTACTTATACCATCATATCCAGGGCTTTTATCAGCCTTTAAATTATTATTCACAATTTTAAGTATATCCAATACACAACTGAAAGCACTATATCTTTAAAATGGTATATCATTTGTCGAATTCGGACTATAAAGCAACACCCTCAGTATGTGCGGCAAAGATTTAGAACATGGCTGGAGCAATTTTTTAATGAATCTTAAAAGATCGATGTATATTTAATCTCTGTTATCTTATACTTTCAATTCATTAAAAAGTTATATTTGAACATGATTTATTAAGCTCCACGTTCACAAAAGGTAGATTACGATTAGTATCCCCATTCAGGAAATGCTAAAACCCCATATTTTTCTCATACGTTAGAATTTGTATGTTTACTATTTCATTTATAATTAAAGATAATCTACTGTGGCGACTTAACGGTCGTGTTGTGGTATAAGGTCACGGCCCCGTTGCAGAAAGAGATACAATCGAGTGTAAGTTTCAAGTAATTGTGAGTCTGAACATGCGTTCTGAATGCGCGAATCTGATCGGGTGAAACGCGATATGAAAATATTGCTTTCCAAGTATTTAATTACTCAATATATATATATACTCCGCAAAAAAAGAAACTGGACACTTGTATAAGTTGACATATTTCATATTAATGTACGATAAAGTGTACATGATCATATATCAAATTAAAGGGAATTTAGTCCTCTACATGCAGGGTATAACTTAAAGGTGTAATCGTTCATGCATGAAATGCCATGGTCAATTAACACTAGCAAGGTCTGTTTTCAAAAATAGCAAAACAATGGAGGACCACACCATTCGACTGAAATGATAGTAAGCGTGTCACTTAAAACAAGATGAGCGGGGCAAGTAAATTATGACATTATTCAATTTTATTATTATGAACAAACTCTGGAAATACAAATTTGTCAATAAAACAGGGCCAGGTTATGAGAGCATTATCATACTGGTCTGTATTACAGGCATGAAGCTTGTCAATTTCATGTGTCCCCTGCAATTTTAACCATAATTACCTAGATAAATGTCATGTTAAAGACTGCCCAAATGTTTGACCAAGGGTGACTTCAGGTTTTGAAGATCTTTGGACTACGGTATAATTCTTGAGAAGAATTTATACCATTTTCATGCTGAAATAAGGGCACAAACTGGGGTTTTGACTAATAAAGCTTTGCCATGGAATTCCCCATTTTGTTACTTTTGGATGAAAATAACACCTATAACGTTCACAATTTGTCTTCATTTATACTCTTTATTGAGATGGAGATAGAAAAGGTCACATTTGTAATGAAAAATTATGCCATCTCATGAATATAGCGTTTTAGATTATGCTTATCAACATTTATATGGTTGAGTGGATGTTCCATTTTTGCTATTTTTGAAAACAGACCTTGGTGTGGTTAATTGACCGTGACAAGTCATGAATGAATGATTTCATCTGGATTTCATGCGGATATTGAAGAGGGTAATTTTATCTTTAATTTGATATACAATATCATATATTTTATCGTTAATGAATACGAAATATTTGGTCTCATACAAGTGTCCAGTTTCTTTTTTTGCGGAGTATATATTGAACACTGTCTCAATACCCAAATCCAACGACTTGGCGGGGTCGCAAACAGTGTCTTTCTGGTGAAGTCACCCTAGGGGGAATTGTAACATCTACCGCATATTATACCGGGATTATACCGAGGCTTTCGTGGATGTTTAAACAATTTTTTGTACAATTATGGTGGTTAAACTTATCGAACTAATAAAACAACAACTTATATTTGTTGTATGGTTATTCTTGTATATATTTCTGTGTCTGATAAGGTAAAAAATGGGTTAATCAATCACCTAGTCTGCGAGTTAAATCATGATCCAATTTGACTAATACATTTTACCACTGCGTGCTCTACCCATACGCTGGTAAATTTTCAGTGACGGTGCGCGACGCGGCGCGCGGGCAATACTAGTTTCGGGTTGCAGCTAGATAGCTAGCGGTTTACTCTGGCGATCACCCCGGCCCCGGCCCCGGCCCCGGCCCGGCCAGCCCAAGCCGACTCGTCCAAGCGCAGGCGACGAATCCTTCGTGTATGGACACTGGATTGTATTCGTCGTGAGGATTAATACATTTCTTTACACATTCTTGATGATATTTGTTTGACTTTATGCATATCGAAGTCGAGAAATGTTGTTATCTTTGTATAAACAAAGTTTTTAAAATATTCCAGATTTATTTATCCAGGCTTTCCAGCTATAATAAAGCAGTATTTACGAATCAAATTTCGTAGTGCGTTTCTCTGCGATAACTTTGTCATTGATTACTTGATTACTCCCTTTTTAGCATATTTTGAAAATAATTGATTGAGTCGATCAAGCATTGACGATAGTTTACAATTTCAATTACAGACACGATGAGGATTTATTAGATATAGACTACATTTTACTGAATTATGAGTCAATTTTTTATAGAGGAGTTATATCTAGCTGACCATCAATATGCACATTTGTCAAAAACTAACTTGTTTATTTTTCTACAGTGTTATTTAATTTTCATATAATAATTTTTCATATATAAATACACGTTTAATATTGATTTGAAGGTTGTTTAAATATATTTATCAATATTTCCCATTACGCAAAATATGAAAACAAATTGAAAATCGGTTATTACAAACCATAAACCATACGCGTACATTGGACAAGGCGTTTGTAGGCCAAGCATCGAACAACGCTTGGAATTCACCGCCGACGAAGACGGCCCAATGTCCATACAGCGTCCCGTACGAAGCTTCAGTCTGCTGCCTTTCGAGACTTGTTAAAAAGTTATAACACATATTTAATGAAGTAAATGACTGATCTCATGATTTTTTATGAAATAAACAAGTCTCTAAAATCACTTCCAATATTAGAAAAATAAAGATTTACTGGAATAAATGATATTTTATCATGTGGATACTCTCTATTTGTAGGTAACATGTATTCGTAGGTGACAAGAACAAAGTAAGCTTTGCATATTAAAGCCCATTTGGATGTCCCAAATAACCCAATGAGTGTGCACAAATAATAATGTTGTACTGATATAACAAATAACCTATCTGCCAAAAGCAACGATTTTATAATTGACTTTTAAATCGGTTAATAACCTGATGATTTACTTACAATTCAAACTTTCATGCATGCCTTGACATATTTCGGTATCTTCCTTTCCTTGAGGAAGGGGTACAGTGCATTTACGTTCCTTGTGAACTTGGAGATTCTGTTGTTAATTTCGTCTCCCATCAAGTTGTTTGCTGTTATTTTGCTGCCTATAAATAGGTGAAGTTTGTGGTTTGCTTCAAAGTCTGTCCATTCACATAGATTTCGCCTTCTTGCATTTCCCTGCTCACTTGCATGTATTCTGTCCTGCAGCAGTTAGTTCCTGGTCCCATTGGTTCGTGATAGATTGCAGTCTGGACTGGCTGTCTGCGGTCTGCGCCAATCGTTCTGCTCTGTGGTCCTTCCTCTCTATTTTGACTATTACATGGTTGAGGTATGTGATGAACAGGAGTGGTGAAAGGACACTCCATTGTCGTACACCCGTGTTGATGTCAAAATGCTTCTTTACACCTAGTACTGTGCTCCTTTGGTTTGTGTATGTGCTCTTGATAGCCCTGAGAAGTCTGCCGTTGATCCCTGTCTCCTCTATCACCTTCCACATTTTCTCCCTTGGGACTCTGTCGAAGGCTTTCTCTAGGTCTAGGAAGCAGATGTGCTGATCAATGTCCTATTCCCAGCTTTTCTCAAGCAACAGTCTCAAGGCCGCAATCTGGTATGTTGTTCCTCTTCCTGGTCGAAAGCCACACTGGCTCTCAGACAAGACCTCTTCTACTCTCTTTCTCATTTGTCTTTCCAGTATCCTCTCATATAGTTTCCCAACGTGGCTCATGAGTGATATCCCTCTGTAATTCTTGCATTCTAGTGGGTCACCCTTGTTTTTGAAGATAGTACAGATCACTGATTGGTTCCACTCTTCCGGTACTTTTCCTGTATTCCACGCATGGTTAAACAGGTCAAGAAGGATGTTCTTCAAGGGATCACCTCCTGCCTTGATTGTTTCAATCGTAATCATGTCGGGTCCTGGGGCTTTGTTGTTCCTTGTAGAGTTGATTGCTGTTTCCAGCTCAGCCATTGTTATCTGGTCTTCAGTTGTCTCGAGATCAACATAAATATCACGTTGTTCATATTGCGTGCGTGTGTCTGGTTCTTTCTCTCCTTCCACATTCAACAGCTCCTTGAAATACTCTATCCACCTGTCTAGGATATTACTTTGGCCTGTAATAATTTCCCCAGCTTTATTCTTTAGGCTAGTGTTCTTTGATTTATCATCATTCCTATTTTGTAGGCCTTTGCCATATAGCAACTTTTTTGGTTCCCTGTACAGCTTCTTTTAAGTATGTTCCTATTTGTTCCCACATTTGAGTCTGGGCCCTCTTCTTCACCTGGTTGACATAGTTACGCTGATTCACATATTAGCTTTTTTCATGTTTACCACAACTGTCATTCCAACCTCATTTTCCTGAATTTCTTGTAAGCAATTTTTCGAGCTAATTCAGTGTTCATCAATGGTATCCCCCTTGATATTGTTTCTTTCCTCGGCTAACTTCTGTTCGATTTTTGCTTTAGCGCCCTCCAAATTCTCTATTTTCAGTTTCTTCCTCACCGTTTTCTTCTCCACAGATGGTAAGTGTATTTTCATCTTCCCTTTGACCAGTCTATGGTCCGAGTCGAGTGATACAGATGGGATTGCCTTGACGTCACGGATGATGGATTTCTTGTTTGTCAATTTGAGATTTCTGGTCATATTGTCCAATATTTTAGTTGTATCTGTACCATGTGTATTGGTGGCTCTCCCTGTGCGAGAAGTAGGTATTCAGTAGGTTGTTTCACATACAAAAGTCAATAAGTAGTTCTCCTTCCTCTTTTCTTTCTCCTACGCCGAATTTGCAATCACGTCTTCAACGGGATCTTTTCCGACGTGACCATTCAAGTCTCCCATAATGACGATGTTACTGCCGTCTGGTGTGATGTCTCTTGCAATTGTTCGTAGAATTCGTCTTTCTCTGCCCTTGACCTGCCTTGTTGGGGGCATATACTTGAATGAAAGTGACTTTGTAGCTGTTTATATTTAATGTCACTAATAAAAGGCGAGTGTTTACATATTTTACATTCTCAATATACTGTGAGAAAGCTGGGTCAAAAATGAACCCCACTCCAGGTCTAGTGTTCTCTTCGTTGCCAGAGTAGATCAGTTCATAGTAATCATGAACTGTTTTCCTTCCATTTCCTCTAATCCTAGTTTCAGCTACTCCCATGATTTTTAGCTGACGTTCTCTCATTAGTTTAACTAACTCTTCAGTCTTTCCTCTCATGGTACCAGCATTTATAGTACCTATGCTAGCATATCCAGAAGCCTTTGTCCAAGTCTGTTCAGTCGATTTCCGTGTGGTCCGTCCAATTCGAGGCTGCTTGCGTTGTTCTTGAGCGAATCTACATCCACCGCCGACGTGCTAGGCCTGTCACGGCTTCACCGCTGTCGTTAGCATTACCCAGGGGGCACCGCGTGGAGGTGACAGTCGGACTTTGTCCCCCAAGTCTGTGTACTAAATAGGTTAATGTAGGCACTAAGATTTTTGGTGGAACAATTAATCAATTACTTGCATTTGTATTCCAATCACACAAGATATTGACTCGGATATGGCCCGTTATAAGGTTAATAACCGAAGCACACACCATTTGTCATCATAATAAACAATATTACTTCATGTACAAAATCAGCTCAATTTTATTAAATCATGTATCTGCCCACCCCCCCCCCCCCCCCCCCTGAAAATAAAAATGAAAACAAATCATTGACCCGAATTCTCAACTTGTTGCTCAACTTGTGCCTGGCCTAAAAGACATAGAGCGCTTTCAGACTGGTGATTGCAATCATGATTCGAGTTATGTTTACAATCACGGTGATTCTGTTCCCTTGCTTTGACACTACGAAAAAAAACTGTGTTTACAATCACGGTATTTTATTATTTTTTTATTTTTTATTCTTAATGAATAATTTACGTACGTACGTATAGTGAACACGTTATGTTATATCAATGTATCAGATAGCCACACGCACGCGCTCAAGCAACCATACCCAAGCTAGCTCTCTCCTCTCTACCAAAACCATGCATCGTTGTCATGGATACAATTGCAATAGGTCACCGCAATGACCGCATGCGACGAGACTTGCCTGAAGTATTCAGGATTAAGTATTGTCTACCATCATGCCATGGACACAATGTCAATAAGACAACAGGGTGAGCTGCAGCCACCGCAATGACCCCCCAATTACCACAATCACCACATGCTCTCTCACCCTTCTATTGTTTTGGTCGCAACGGATTTTGAACCGATATTTTGATGTTCGGAAACCTTGCGACGAGACTTGCGATGGGAACCTGCCGTCGCAAGAGAACACACTGCGCATGCGTTCCTCGTGACTGCATGGTCGTGCTATTGTTTGATAAACAACCCAAAACCAGGCTTATAATGCTTATTAAGCACGATAAATCACATGTAAGGTTTATTTTAGCCAACATATAATACACACAATCTATTTATGGCTATAATTGGGAATTAGACCGAATTTATTGCGATATTTGCATTATGTTGTAACGTCTAGTTATTTCGAACATGTTCTTCTCTTCTTCTTCTGGTGTAGTACAGTCCACCTACTGGTGTATCGCGTACTGGTTTGGCGGGCACAGTGCAGTATGTACAGTGCAATAATAAAATGACTAAGTTCTATGTGCATTTCATCAGTTATATTGTCTTGTTGCAGGCTGTTGAGCCAACATTTAGTAGGTGCTGCACGTTGTTGGCAGCCCACAGCTTTACAGCACAATCCGTCTCAACTTTTCCCCAAATTTTCCCTTTTCCTTCCTCCATTTTGAAATTCCTGTATTTATTCTGTATGTATTATATCCTGCATGTACTGTACTAGCGCGCACTATAGGGTGCACGCCACTAATTATTATCCCCATAGACTTACACACTAAACGCCTTGATTTCAATCTAAGATAAAATTAAAACTATTGCATCAACAGAAAAAAGAAAAAAAAATTGATGCAGCGGAAAATTAATAAAATGAGCCTTGAACAAAGAATACATATTTTTTAATTGTCTTGTCTCAAGGATTCCAGATATGCATGCTTTGCACTGAATAATCAACACAAGTCATTAATTACCAGGGCCGGTATTCAATTCCGTACTTAGAATAAGTAAGAATTTTACTAAGTAAATTGCTAAGCTAAGAACTTTACTTATCTCGTATTCAAATCGCATTTTTGACTTTTACTTAATATAGACAAAATCTAAGTAAAATACTTGTGACGTCACAATGGTTTGTAGATTAGTGCTGATGGTATCCGCGAACCATTTTATGCGACGCTTGTCTATGGGAATTCACGTGTTAAAACAAAATCGCAAACCAATTTTGTGTGACGCTTGTCAATGGGAATTCATGTGTTAAAACAGAATTGCATGATCATAACAGCAATCTTGATTGAAACGTTACGTTATTACGGTATGATAGGGAGCAGTCAAAGCTTCAAAATGAGCAGAAAAACATCAAAGTCGAGGAATAAAATCACTGCTTGCTTATGTTTTTCTTGAGTTTATATGAGGTATGCCATGCAGCGATTGTCGGATCCATAATATGCAGGCCTATTGATCTAGGCTATGCTCTTGTGAAAGTTTGATCGTTTGAAGCTCCGAAAGTGGAGACAGTTATTGATTTTTGACATAATATGATCCAGATGCCTCCAGTCCAATAACGAACCAGCAAACTATTTTCAAACATGGAATATACTTGTATGATAAAGAAGTATTACAAATAACTTACCCGCCGGCTGTGACCATTATTTAATATCCCATAAATATATATATCACTTGCAATGTTTGAAGAATATGTCCACCAAAATGGCATCGATTCCTACAATGGTAGATCACATTATATCCACAACATCCATACAAGTAAACAACAGATGAACAAATCAAGCAGATAATATTCGGTAACAGCTAGATTTTTTCTTTTCCCTGTATGATTGCCATTCACTATTTTTGTTCTTAAACGTGCACTGTACACAGCCTTTTGACGCGTAGTTTCCCACTAATTCCAGCGTTAAGCTATGCTTAAGTGTCCTAAGTTTAAGCAAATTACTTGGTCACAATGAAGGATTTGAATAGCAACCTGGCTTAAGTAAAGTACTTAGGTAATTTACTAAGACAAAATCATACTTTACTTATTAAAATACTTAGCCGATGAATTGAATCTCAATTTTGTCTAAGTAATTTACTTAAGCCAAATACTAAGTAAATTGCTTAAATTTTGTACTTAAGTACGGAATTGAATACGGGCCCAGATGTATTCAGACTTTATCCTTATTATGGAAGATTGCAATACCTTAATGCCAAATCCACCATACAAATACAGATAATAAGCACTTAAGTATTGTTTATGATTTATTTTCTGAAAAGAAAAAAAAAGTCATTATTCCTCCGCCTTTTTGAGAAAAAAAAGTCGAAAAGGCTGAATTACACCCGTGCGACCTTTATAGTATGACATGACCCCAGAATGAAAATCTTTTTTTGTCATTTTAAAGCATTATCTATAAGTACATCAATTATATTATTATTATGAGTTAGAGAATAGGACAATGTGTTAAAAGAGAAAAACATTGCTCCCATGCATATTGACTTATACACACAAAATCACCTTTTTGTATGAATATCCTGTTAGGGTAGAGCTTTGTTTTCTTTCAACAATATCCTGTTTACACATGATACATATCAATCTCAAATGTGCTGATCAGTATTAATTGAATTGAAAAGGATTAGCAGAAGTATGAAATTGATTCAAAAGAAGAAAATAAAAGAAAACAAAATGAGCTGTACATGGAAGTACATCATGTTAGTACAGACTGTGAACTTAAAGGGATCTAGTAACTTTGTTGACATGTGCAAAAAGTGACGAATGGTTGATGCAATGTATATTGTTGTTATCTCGTATGTCCACAGGGTATTGTGTGAAAATTTCAAGTGAAATGGACATTGTATGGCCAAGTAATGAGCGAAAATGCAAAGTGATATTTAGTAACTCACTGCACTCACTTTGTACACAGAAGAAAAACTCGCCCGGAGTTTTACTTATCTGAATACTTCAATCATACATATCTTTCTAACGAAAGGGAAATTTGAAAAACCGAAACCTGTCCCGTGATTTTATTGTTAATACGAATACAACGTTCGAAGTCTCTACCCCGGCAGAGCCGGGTGTCGGCGGCAAAGGAGGTGATCTCGGCCTCGAATATCGTGACGGGAGAGAAGGACTGGTTCTCGTGCACAGCTAGGCCAGGTGCAGGGCCATCTTTAAGGTGTTCGAGGACTTCCTCGAACACATGAAGGTGAAACATCCACTCGCCACGGTTTCCAGGTACCCCTGTCCAGTGAAGATGTGCAACAATAGTTGCAATACCCCGAATGAGTGGGCCAACCACCTAGGGGCAAGACACCCGGACTTTGTCGATAAACATGACGTAAGCTATTTTGATAAATATTTTCTGCGAACATAATTTTGTCTCTGTTTTGTCCCTCTGAACAACGCATATTATAAATTCCATCTAAAAGTATGCACTTTGAATGTTCGAGGACTGAGAGATTCAAAAAAGTGTAAGGAGTTAATATCCTGGTTAAATATTTAATCTTTTGATGTAGTTTTGCTTCAAGAAACATACTTGCAAGGGAAAGATTTAGACGCTTTTAAGAAGGGTTGGAAAGGCCCTGTCTTTTGTTCACCAGCACCGTGTAATCACTCTGCTGGGGTAGTTACTGCCTTTTCCAGTAAGCTGCCCTGTTCCTATTCACAAGTTCGAAAATATAGCGGAGGTCGTTTCCTTTCAGTATTATGTTCTTTTAGTAATTACTCTATCCGTATTTGTAATATATACGCCCCATGTGACCCGAGAGAACGTGTTTTAAACCCTTTTAAAGTCGTATTCTTTGGTAGACGTTTGGGAAAAACAAAATTCATTTGGTAGTGGTCATACCTGGGCCCACCCAAGTAAAGGCCAAAGCTCTAGAATCGACAGAATATATGTAAATATTGAGCTTGAGGTTGTTAAAGTTTTAAAGATTAACTTTCATTTGTCAGATCATGATGTAGTTAGTGCTACGTTTTATATACCCAATCAGAATAATATTCAGCATAAGTCTTATTGGAAATTTAATGTATTAATGTGTAAAGATGATTTGTTTGTTCAAGATTTTATATATTATTATAAGATGTGGCAAACGCTTAAACTTGGTTTTAACACTATAGTAGATTGGTGGGAAAATGTTAAAGGACGGATTAAAGAGCTCTCCATTAAGCATGGCGTACGCCGTGCAAGAGAGAGACGCCGTCATATAGAAAAGTTGCAAGAGACATGCATTTTTGGGAATAAAGAAGCTGTTATGAATTTGCTTAGGGAGGAGAATAAGGGGGCATTTGTTCGGTCGAGAGAAAAATTATTGGAGGAGGGAGAGAGGCCAGGAGGATATTTTTATAAAAAAGAGCGAACTAACATGGAATCTAGAACCATTAAAGAGGTTAAGAATGCCCAAGGTGACATTGTCACCGGGGAAGGAGTTATTGATGTGTTTTATGAATTTTATACCCAATTGTATACAGAGGAGAAGTCGGTTGATACTCATCTCCAGAATATGTTCATTGATTCTCTCTCTGAAGTTATTAGTGAAGAGAAAGCTAGTTTGTTGAGTAAGCCAATTGATTTGGGGGAAATTAAACAGGCCTTGTCGTTAATGCCTAAAAACAAATCTCCAGGCATCGACGGTCTGCCAGTAGAATATTATGTTCAATTTTTTGATGTAATATAGGTGAAGATTTGTTAAGTGTATATAATGAAATATATTGTAGTAAATTGTTATCGGAAACACAACGTACGGCGGTCATAACATTGTTACCCAAAAAGGGAGACCCAGTTGAACCTGCTAACAGACGCCCAATTAGTCTGTTAACAGTTGATTATAAGATTATTGCTAAGATTCTACAGATATCATTGTCAAAGGTAATGAATGATATTGTTAATGTTAATCAGACTTGTTCTGTTCCTGGAAGATCTATTCATGATAATTTATGCTTGTTACGCGATATTGTAGATTGTTCAAATTTAAGAGGTAATGCGTGTGCTTTAATTTCGATCGATCAACACAAAGCCTTTGATAAGGTAGACTGGAAATTTATGTTTAAAGTGTTGTCAAAATTGAACCTCGGACACAGATTTATTACATGGGTTGAGATTTTGTACACCAATATAACGAGTCGAGTTTTGGTTAATGGTCAATTAAGTGAGGAGGTCAGCGTCCGACGAGGCGTCCGACAAGGTTGCCCATTATCACCAGCATTATATGTTTTGTTTATAGAACCCCTAGCCCGATACATCATGACTCACCGGGACATTACGGGTTTTCACATTCCCGGTGGGGGAGGGGTATCTGTTAAATTGTTACAATATGCAGACGATGCAACTTGTGTCGCAACGTCACAGATTGATATTGTGAATTTCTTTAAGTCTTTTGAAATGTTTGAAAAAGCTACGGGAGCCTCCTTGAATTTTGGAAAGACCCATGGTTTGAAACTGGGAGCCTTTCTGGGAAGAAAATTAAAGGGAGGTATTGTGTGGGTGGATGATAAGATTGATATTAATGGCATCTGTTTTGGGACTGTACATAGTGTTCGTTCCTTTTGGAAATCTTTGTGTGCTAAAGCCATCGCAAAACTAAAAATGTGGGAGAATAGAAGTTTGACATTGATGGGAAGAGTGGCGATAGTTAATATATGTATTTATTCATTGTTTTATTATGTTGCTCGGGTATATATACCGAGCGACATTTATTTGAAGGAAGTCTTAACTGCTGTCTTTAAGTTTATTTGGCAAAAGAGGACTGAACTCGTGTCGAGGGACACTGTTCAATTGAGTGTAAAAGACGGGGGTCTTGGTTTAGATAACCTGTGTTTTAAAATGAAGGCGCTGTTTGTACATAATATCCTCCCTGAGATAATGGGAAACAAAAAATGTTTATATAAGTTCATGTTTATACGATGTCTGCTACTTATCAGCACGCGTGGGCAATTATTGTGTCAACACGTCTGCTGGCTGGTGACGGCAACCTCGATGGGGAACGCGTCGGTTTGGGCCACATCGTAAACTTGCTGGCGATCGATCATTGTCCAAAGGTTGTAAGTGCCAAACCCTCGTGGGACTGGCCTACGATTTGGACGATGACAAGTCACCCAATATTATGTAGTGCTTTAAAGTCGTTTAGTTGGCGCTCCACACACGGAGCTTTGTACACTCGTGATAAATTATCCCGGTAGGGTATTAGTAATGGGGTATGTCCCTTTTGTACGCTGATTGAAAGTATTGAGCATGTATTTTGGAAGTGTCCAGCACTTTATCAAGTCCTGTGTTGGGTTTTTGATGTGACAAAAAGATTAATTGGTACTGTTGTCCCTCTGGACGAAAAGTTATTTATGTATGGAGTCCCATGCCCTGTTAATAATATTAGTGTATGGGGACGTCTCTGGTTTATTTATGTTGTCACTCGAAAGGCAATTTGGAATCGTAGATGTGCGTTTATTTTTGAGAAGGACCAGATCCTAGACAGCGTGCTTATCTCAAGGATTAAAGACGAAATAGACTTTCGTATTTCGGCTGATTTTAAACGATGGCCTCTTGAAAAGTTTAATAAAGTATGGGTTAATGGGTCTCCCCTGTGCAGGCTCGTCGATAATCAGGTGATAATCAGTTTGCCTTGAATTAATAAGTAAACACACAAGTATTGTTATTGTAGTTTTTTCGTTTAGTTATTTAGTTACTGACTCATGTACTTAATGTATAGGCGTGTAGTTGTAGTTTAGTTTGTACCATTAGTGTAAGTCATACATCGATAATTTATTTTTGCAAATGTATATATATTATTCTTGCCATTCTGTCAAACCTTTATAGAAAGTATGATTTTAGTATGTCAATAAATGACAGGTCTGATACCTGAAAGAAAATGTACTACATACAAGGAAGTTGGGCATGCTAATAAAATAATTACCAAAGCCACGCTTCCCGTATTAAGATGGCGGACGGCTCGTTCATCTCGTCACGCAAAGTGGCCGCAGCGGAACCATACGGCGACTTATACAACACAACACATACCGCCTATATATTTTGTTTACATACTACATAGTTTCACGGATGTGTAATGTCTTTGTTTGTATGTTTAATATTACATTGCATGTGTAACGCATATAAAGATGTTTAAAAAAGCACATGGCATTTTCCTCATTGTCCAAGTCTAAAAGGATACACCATCCCATGTCATGTGACTATCTCCTGGCGCGAAAGCCTCAAGTGCTTCCTGGTTTCATTTTCAATTGTGGGTGACACGACTTTGGCTAATGAGTACATGGTATAATGACCATTTAGTCTATTGACCATTTGGTCTAAGTTTGATACTTGTACTTCAGGGTTAGGGTTGTTTAGCAATATTTGACATCGTCCACCTCTAACTTGAAAAAAGGTTCAAGAAGTGTCTTAACCCATGTTAAATCCTATGCATCCGTACCAAACAAGACAAGTTAAACAGAACAAAATTACCAGCTTATAAATAACGAGTGTAATATATTATTTGAAAAGCCTAATGTTGCCCTATACATATGTGTGAAATATCTGTATATTAACCTGTGAAAGTAATCATGTTTGCTCTTCTCTCTAGTCAAATGAACTCTGCTAGCAGGCATTGTTTTGTGTGTGTGCCAAATGTTGCGTATGAAACTTGTTTGATAAATTGTCAAAGCATTACAGCTTTTACAGTGGCAGCAGATGTTTGTTGCAAGCTTAATATTGCCATTGGAATATGTGGGTGACAAACTATAATAATACTGGTATTTATTCAACACAATGTCACATTCACAGCTACAAGCAGAATTGCAGTGTCAGTTGCAACATTATTTACAAACATGGAAATAACATTGATAAACATTAATGAATACTAACGAAAATCGATTAATCAATTACACGTGTCAATAGGCATCATGTATCAATTTATATTTCCAAATGCAAATTTTATATTTTAAGATAACATTCAAATCAGTATGATTGCTATAACAAATACTGGGCTAGTTAAAGGGCAATGAAACCGAAGCAAAATTTTACTTTCATAGTCTTGAAGAGATTAAGAAGAATAATCTCTGAAAGTTAGATCATAATTGGGTAAGAAACTACGGCTCTTTGAAGATGTCCATTTATTCCTATGGGGAACTCAAATTGGCAATGCACTCTGATAAATGTGTGGACAACTCCCCATATGTTTTGTACACAAATGTTCCCCTTTTTACAGTTTTCTTTACAGTAAATTTTGTTCCATTACCCCAACTCATGATATGTTATGTTGAACTCGAACGAAGGGTAAACATATATTTTGAGAAAATTGAACAAAACTGAAATTTTGTGTACAAAATGTATGGGGAGTTGTCCACAACTTTGCCAGAGTGCGTTGCCAATTTGAGTCACTCAAAGAAATACGTGGCTCTTTTCAAAGAGATATAGTTTTCTTATTTCTTGACCGATTGTGCTCAAATGTTCAGAGACTATTCATTACATTTAGTGTCTTATAGTGCATACAACAATTTGTCTGGATTTCATTGTCCTTTAAAGATTCACGAAAATTACATGAACTAGCTGTAAGCTATTTTATTTTTGTTTTATTCTTTGTATTGCTTTAAATCAAACACATTTACAACCGTTGATCGTTGATAACATTCGACCTGCATAACAAAACAAAAACAATACAATTCAGAATAAACAATTGAAAATGTACAAAAGAGTAATCAATATCAAATTAAATGAGAGGTCTCCACTTTTGTACGTGTGTATTCTGTTTTCCTTTTCTGAAAGCAATTATATATTCTACATGTTGAAGAAAATCAAGTTCTTTTGTAAAACGTAAAAAGGACAGATTTTTGTCTTCGAACTTTGTGTTATAGATAAAAAGTTTTGCATAAAATATAATTGTGTTAGTCAGATGGTGAGTTTTCTCGCCAAAACCAAAGCAAATGTATAAGTACGAGAACTGTTGAGTATATGAGCCCAGTCACCACACTTTCGGTCATAAGTCGCAATGGATCTTTAGTACATGGAGCTTCAAAATCATACAAAATTTTCTCTGAGTGAAAATTTCAACTTTACGGGATTTGATACTTACATATTTCATCTACATTCTCTGAAAATTTCAGGTCCTAATTCGAATTTTTTATATCATAAATAATGATTTTTCTAAGCAACCTTCATTTCGCTTTCGACCAGAATCTCAGTAAATTCACGCTGGCGTTTCATGATCGATTATATTACTGTGAACATGAACGCCAGAGCTTATTGTGTCTGTGCTGCGACCTTAAAGCACCGCAGTGATTGGTCAGACTAATTATATGGGGGTAAACCGGGTACCGTACCGCACTGCGCTGATCCGCCACTGAACATCAAAGAGCAGCGGCGTGCAGCACAGCTAGCTTATGGCGGCGTCAGACTAGAGCCACGCTCTAGCCACGATCTAGACAATAGCTGATCACAATCACTGGAATGTATCTGCAAAATGTCTTTTGTCCAATGAGGATCTGAATGGGAAGATTATCTCACATGTGTCAATAGATATCCTTCCATGAATGCACAGACAATAGCTCGCTGAACAAAAGACTAGGTCGGCAAAGACCCACGACCGACCCACGACCGCTTTTTAAGCTTTGGACATGTCGAAAGCGCTCGAAAGCGGTCGTGAGTCTTTGGCGTTCTACTCTTTTGTTTAGGGAGCCATTGTATGTCCATGCATGAGAGGCTATCCTTTCACCTATGTGCGATAATCCTCCCATTCATTCGTCATTTAATCATCGTTCGGACAATGCTTCGCCTCCCACTGCCAAATTTATGAATGGGGATTAGGAGCGTAGCAATTTTTGAATGGGGATTAGGAGCGGCGCGAGAGCGTAGCTATATGTGACGGGGGTATTAGCTTGCCAGCTTACCATCCTATTGTATAAAGCCGTGCTGTATTCTTTTGTTCGGCGGTATAGTACGGTACATAGCGGCTCAGTGCATGCTATACGCATGGCACAATGCATAGTACATTTCGGTATGGTGCTCCCCGCAAATTTCTTTAGTGAAGCCAACCAAACCTAACAAAAATGACCCAGCCTCCCCCTGTACAAACACTTTTTATACGCGTGGTTCAATCGAGCGTATGCATCAGATTTGACCCCCACGCCACGGGTCCGGCCATCTACCCCTCCCCTTCCCCTTGTACGTACGTATGTACCTAGTTACATTCAGATCAAGACGATCAACCGACCGTACCAGCGTACCTTCTGGGGATTCCCGGATTAATCCATTTTTCATACGGGGGATATGATTTTCGATGTATTTGCTAACAATTTATGAGTCGTTTCTTCTGTGGTTGTCGGTTTTATTTAGTGTGATACTTTGAAAAAATAGTATTATAGTATTGTTTACTTCTGCTTTTTAATTTGAATTTTTAAATTATCTAACCCTTTTTTGGAAAAAAAAAGTAAGTGATTCGCCACGGGCGAATAATGGTATTTTCCGTCGAGAATGTACTATAAAAACACCCCCACGCATTATAAGCGGAATATTTTACCCAAAAAACATTATTATTTGCCCTAAATAATCGTATTTACTAAAACTTAACGATTAAATATGATTTATTCTACTGTTCCTTCGAACATACTGCCGTGTGAAGTTGTGTAGCCTACGTGAAAAACAAGGATGCTGTGGATTTACACTATTTAAAACAAGCAATCTGATTGGCTCAAAACCAGTTTCATTGCCGCAAACGAATTTCTTTTGAAAGTGAATCGACTGGAAATTACGAAAGAAAAGGTGCAATTGGAGCGTTAGTAGACCTCTTTATTAGCATAAGTACCGAAAATTGTATTCCTTTGAATTTCAATGAAAGATAGCATTGCTCCGTAGCCAGTAGCCGCTTGCATTGCTTATCAAAATACGCCTCTCCGATGTGACGATTCACAAAGTGTATTGTTGCGATAAGTACTGGGGCGGCCGTGGGCGGGATAAATGAATGGGGCCGTTTCTGAACATCATGAGTTCATTGTTAGAAGGGATAACACTGTGCCGAGTCGACCCACCGGCTAGGTTGAAAGGAAACCGCCGTTGCTTTGTCCAATTACGTAATACCGGCGAAAGCTTCGCTGATTGGCTGATGAATTTTGCGCGTGCACTGAGCTGATTTCATTGCTTGTAGATCGATTACGAAAAGCGAAACAGTGAAGGCTAACTGTTCAGCTTTCGCTCTATGTGTGAGAGTGCTTTTCTGAATGATGCAAAAGTTTAGAAGCGATTTTCTCTGTTGTTTAACAAATAACGGGGCTCTGGTCCACGTTATTAAATTGCATTTTTCTCGCCTTCAACAAACTTATATGTATCAAGTTATACATCATTTCTCAATTTTGATATTCCCGACAATTAACCGAAAGTGTCAGAGGCGGACACATATACATTTTTTTCTTAATAACCAAGCATTTATATCTGTCCAAAATTGTTTAACTTTAGAACATGTACAAAACAAATGCAACAAACTTTGTGGTTCTTTTTTACAGAAATTACAGACTGGAGAGTTGTGTATACCTATTTTATATAAATAATCATTTGTCGCCAAACGACGGTGGATGAATTTAAATTGAAATACACGAATCTTTGTGTCTAGTGTTACCCAATATACAATTCCGAATCTATTCTGCCATTGAATTAACTCTCTCAAATTTACATTAAAGTCAAATGACCATTTTCACACTGATTTGTATTCGATAAATTTATACAAAATGTGGACACTATTTTTTCATGACAGGGCTTTGTTACTTTTTTAAATCTAATAAATTTCGTGTATCCATCGTCTTCTATTTCTTGTTCTAAATCACCTATTTTCAATGTTCTTTTCCATTTTTTTTTTTATACAAGATAGCAACGCAAAATATTCTAAATAACATTCATTATTCAACTGTAAAGATTCTTGTAATTCTCAAAATAGTTTAAATGATCCATCCATATTTACTATATCTTTTACAAACAGAATGCCTTCATCGAACCAATTTGTATACATAACTATTTTTCCATCTATTTTAATGTGAGAGTTATTCCATAGCGATTGATTCATAATATCTTTAAATTTCACGGGGTTATAGTATCTATAATATGACCAAGCACAAAGAACATCTTTCCAAAATCCATTTATGCCACTATAATTCAAATCATTTCCTACAAAATTACACAAGAATACATACACGCCACCTATTTTTTTGGTATTGGCGTTAAGCAATTTTTTCCAATGACCATCATTTCGTTCGTCCAAAACTCGTTTTACCCATGCAATTTTTAGGCCGTTACAAAAACTTTCTAAATGCGTCATTTTTAATCCACCATCGTTCAAATTATTATACATAATACTTTTCTTTATTCGGTCGCCTTTATTATTCCAAATAAATTTAAATAATCTGTTTTGAAGAGTATCAAAACACTTTTTGGGTATGTTAGGGGTGTTACTGAACAAATATACAAACTTAGGAATTACAAACTTGTGCTTTAATTACTGCGATTTTCCAACTAATGATAAACTCCGATTACTCCAAACTTTTAATGGATTATCCGTTTCTTTCAATTTGTCTTCAAAATTTAAATCATATAAATCATATTCACCTGAGACAGGTATTTGTATACCTAAATATATTAATGAATCAGACACCCATTTAAATTGTCTATCTATACAAAACGTACCCGAAAATTGCCTAAAAGAACAATATTACTCATCTCTATATTTATTTTCTAACCGGATATACATGTACTTGCAAATTGTGATAACATATCGCAGCATTTTTATAAATTGCACTCAGTCGCAGATAAATAAATAATAGTATCATCTGCATATTGACTCAGTTTCACTTCTGAGTTGTTTACACGGATTCCTAAAATATCATTTGATTGTCTAATCATTGCCCCTAGAATTTCAGCACCAATCAACAACAAATAAGGTGAAAGAGGGCAGTCTTGTCTTACACCCCTCTGTACATTGAATGACGGCGAGGAATATCCATTATTAAGTACACAACTTTGAATGTTATTATAAAGTGTTTTTATCCATTGAATACAATCTTCCTTAAAACCAAATTTCTTTAAGCATTTATACAAAAAATTCCATTCTATAGAATCGAATGCTTTTTCGAAATCAATAGAAAAGGCAAGACCATCAACAGAATGTGTTTTACAACATTCTATCATGTCTAGAAACAAACGAATATTTTCTCCAATGTATCTATTTTTCATAAAACCAGTTTGATCAGAACAAACTAATAATGGAAGTACCTTTTTAAATCTATTTGCTATTATTTTTGCCAATATTTTATAATCTGTATTTAATAAAGAAATTGGACGCCAATTTTTCAAATATAAATTATCTTTTCCTTGTTTAGGGAGTAAAGTAATTATTCCTATTCTCATTGAGGGACAAAGTTCACCGTTTTCAAAACATTTATTAAATACCTGACATCTTTATCTGTCATATTTTAACTCTTGCAAAAATACTTTATAAAAATTAACAGAAAGCCCATCTGATCCGGGTGTTTTATCATTGGGCATAGACATTACTGCTTCAAAACACTCAGCTTCTGTAATGGGACCTTCACATAAAACTGCAGATTCTTCTTCTAAAACGGGTAAATCATATTCATCCCAATGAAATTCATTGTTCTCCTCTTCCGTGTGTCTAGTTGAATACAATTCTTCATTAAAGTTCTTCTCTTCCATCAAGATATGTTTTGGCTCAATCACAAGTATATTTTTTAAAATCAAAATTCCGTTTTTCTAAATTAAAAACATATCGGGTATTCTTTTCCCCTTCAGCTATCCAGGTTGCTCTTGTACGAACCATTACACCTCTTATATATATTTCATGTAAATAAATCAATTCAGTTTCATAAACAGCAATCAATTCTTTCATTTCATCATTTCGAGGATCCAAATTTAATAGTTCTTGTGTTTTTTCAATTTTTTGTCTTAATATATATCAATATATATCAAGGGTGGTGTCGGTTGCGGTCGCCATGTTTTGGTCATGTTCAAACATTTCGTTCTCCATCGCATGTCGGGCGGGATCGCAGAAATGGCAAGCCATTTGGGCAATTGTTCCTATTTCCTGATATCAGGGATTCAATCCTTGATATCAGGAATTCTGTTTTCATATATCAATAATTAAATTCTTCATATCAGGAAATAAATTAAATTATATCAAGAGTTCGATTTCTTGATTTCAAGAACTCGATTTCTTGATGCCAGGAGTTTAATTCTTGAAATCAGGAATTGCCATTGATTAGCAACAGAAAGTGTTTTCTTGATATCAAGAATTCAATGTTAAGTTATGCGAAACTACTCTACAAAGTCACCCTGCAAGCAGTGGCGTAGCGAGGGTCAACGGATTGGGGGGGCACAGCTGCGAGGGAGCGGAGCGCCTGAGGGGGGGGGGGGGGGGGAGGGTGTGGGAGGGAGGTTTCCCCCCTCCCAAGGTAGGGAGCTTTTGCAAATTTTCACTCGAAATAATGCAATCTGGTGCATACCTTGGAAGGAATTTGATAATACTGAATTTATTAAGAAATCATGA
>JBAMJV010005490.1:0-80000 GCA_037951105.1 Echinarachnius parma
TCATATTTGCGATTAGCGATGTGCTTTCCTGGCCACAATAATACATTATTTGATATTTTTTTGTTTAGAACATTCATAATATTTGTGACCGGCTATATAAAAACCCACCACTTGTCGGTATTATATTTTGCAGTTATTGGCCTCCAAACATGAAAATTAGTCCCAGGGGACAAATTAACATATCGACATAACTAGCAAGATAAACTTTGGTTTCATAAAATGCCCTAATAATCAAGTTGAAATATTAATCCAGTGCAAAGTTATTCACGATTTTGTACAAAAATTGTGTATGGTTTTAATATAGAGTTTGCCATATTAGAAACGTCATGATCTCAGTTTCAACTTTACTCATTATGAAATATAAAAATTATCATAACTCATAACCGAATATTATCAAAATTATGCGAATTAATTGAAATGGTATCAAAATTAAAGCTGATGAATACTTCTTTCAAATGGTATATAAATCTCAATTATTTTTGTTGTTGTTGCCAGCAAGACATGATGAACGAACTATTACAATTGCAAGTGAGATTGGTTGATGCGGCCACAGTTACACTTAAAATCCCTATAGTGTTGAACAGTGTCAAAATAATGTTGAGTGCCAATTGCAATCAAAAGAATCCACTTGACCTTGAGAAAATCCTTCATTATTTTATGCATTTAGAAACAAATCAACAGATTTAATTCGACATATCACCGGATAGCGTAAATGGATGCCCGACGAATAGAAAATTTGCGAAATCAAAATAATTCGGTGGTACAACTCGTATCCATTGCTTCATGCACAAAACATTCCGCCGGATAGAACAACGTACATCGCCTAACCAGGAACAGTCAAGAAACGTATACGAACGGAGACGAGCGGATTGAACATTTTACTCTCCGTCGGGCATCCGTTTACGCTTTCCGGTGATATGTGACCGGGTCATTATATTATTGGGACTAGAGTCGACCATGGCTTACCCGTTGAATGTTGGCAGAGGTATTTTAAACTATCGTCGCACCCTTTATGGGTCAAGTCACCACCATCCGCTTCTATAACGTCACAATCATCATCAGTTACCTATTAAGAACAAATCAATCAAACAACATAATAAACATCATACTTGTGTCTTGTCAAATTTATCATGAGTACCGTTAAGGTTTATGACATCATTGCTACATTTGACATCAGTGACGTATCATGGTAGGACTAGTTGAGGGGGGGCACTTGATCAACAGATTCTTATTCGTCAAAATCATCGTTCTCGAAATCTGTATCACGTTGCGCGCGTGACACTCTCAAAACTAGGCTATACTAGGCTTTTGACTCAACTTTGATAGTTGATACTGTAGTCGATCAGCGTATATGCCTCCCTCCGCACTAATAATATCTCAACACGTTCAGAGCACTGTATTTAAATACAAACTCACTATATTTCGTTAATTGTTTTCTTCGATTATGTTTATCAGCTCACTTTCTAATCGTAGCTGGAAATCGCAGATTTTCGCTTGAATTTGACACCATTTTCCGTACCGCGATATAAATTAAATATTATTGAACGTACCATACCCTAATATTACGGTACGGCATGTATTAATTGTTGTACGAAGTATCGTTTTTTTTTTTAATAATGTTAAATGAAGGGGTGGGTGAAAGTCACCACCCAGTGCCACTCTCCCGTGGACTATACGAAAATATGTTGTAATCACGTGACTATGTTGAGCCAATCAATGACTCGTATTCTGCTAAGTCATATAATATAATTATACACTAGAGAATTGCGCGCGTAAGTGTCGCACTCACGCTCGATTTCCGCCTGGTTCTGATTTAAAAGAGATGGTGCTTATGACGACGCGGTAACTTTAAAATTAAAGTGATCAAATTACATTTTCAAATTCACCAGTGATTGATCAACTTTGTTAAATCCAACCAACATTACTTGGGTCTTTCACATGTCCCTTGTAACTTGTTGTTTGGCTTATGGTATAGCAGAACAATAAAATGGGTTTTTATTTTTCAAAAAAAAATCCCTATAAAAATAGGAAATTTCATGATTAAATTGAAAAGCGTCCCAGAACGCTTATCGATTGTAGTCAAAGTCATTGGACCGTATCTGACATCAATTTTCACTTGTATTCACTAGGCAAATAGTGTTCCTTTTTTATGAAACAAAAGAATCTTCCAATGATAATGTTTTATGATTGAAGTCTCAAATATCACTTTTAGAAGAACAAAATATTTTAACGATCGATTTATCGCCCTCCCAGGCCTTTCTAGGGTGAAGACTTACCGATGGAGGAGCACTAGCTCCATGAATCGCCCAAATCTTGTCACTGTCCAGTCCGATACTACTGAAGTACGCGAGCAAGGCGGGTTTGTTGGTATTGTCCACGCGAGCCATGTCCCAGCCGTTGTTCGTGCACCGAGTGACTGCATTCACGGCGCCTGTGGTACCGGTAGACACCGAGTAGCAGGACCCAGACACTAGATCCATTCCAACGGCGCAAGCTGCATGGAAGAAATAAAACGAAGAACGAAGATCGAAGAAAATCATAAATTTGGAATGCTCGGTTCTAATCTGCAGTTTCTTTCAAAAGTAGAGCATATATATATATATGGCGCAGATAGGTTACATCAAGTAACATGACCTTACGGGGAGGACCATAATAACATGGAACGACATATTTTCCATCATAATGAAGGGGGGAAAAACTAGGTTCACTTGATTCGACCCCCCCCCCCCCCCCCCAAAAAAAAAAAAAAAAAAAAAAATAATAATAATAATAATAATATTGAATAAAAAAATTAATAATAATAATAATAATAAATAATAATAATAATAATACATGAATAAATAAAAACTCACCAAGATCAGCAATTTCGGTTATATTAAAGGAGCTTTAGTTCTGGAGCGAATTTATAGTGTAACAAAATAATATGTTAGGTTCCAAATTTACCAATTTTGACTTATAGTGGAGTACCTTATGAGCAAAAAATGAAGGAATCGTGACACGGTGGACAAAATCGTAATTTTTTCAGCAAAGCTTCGTCTCGATGTAAGAATTAAGAAAAGTGGTTGCTACAAAAAATCTGATGACGGACGGAATCATGTTAAAATGGCGGCCATCTTAGATTTCCAGGTAAATACATGGTTTTTCCACCCAAAATAATATAAAGCGTGTATGAATTTGTTTTTAACGGTTTCTGGCAGTATGTAACATTATAAAATACATCCCTAAAATTTAAGAACATAGCATTTCCGAAAAGCTGATTTTTATTCAAAATGGCCGCCATTATCTTCAAAGTACCATAATTATGTTATTATACATGCCACAGATGTAATTTTGATGCCTACCCCCACGTTTTGTGGGTCAAGCAGTTCATTGAGAATAGTGATAGTGCAATTCAGTAATTAGAAGCCACAAAAATCCAAGATGGTGTCCAAAATGGCCGCCATTATCTTCAACGGTTTCTGTTATTATACATCCCACATATGTAAATTTGATGTCTACCCCCACGTTTTGTGGGTCAAGCAGTTCATTGAGAATAGTGATAGTGCAATTCAGTAATTAGAAGCCACACAAATCCAAAATGGTGTGCAAAATGGCCGCCATTTTCTCAAAAGTGCCATAATTCTGTTATTACACATCACACAGTTCTAATGTTTGTGTCTACCCCACGTGTTGAGGGTCAAGCATTTCGATCATCGAAAAGTAGAGTGATAACGCAATTCAGTTATAAATCCAAGATGGCGTCCAAAATGGCCACCAATTTACAGAAATTATACCATAATATCATTTAATATTCACACTACAGTATGCATACCTCTTGATTTAAACGTTTCACAAAGCTTTTTAAAGCAATTAAAGTGTGATAGATGTATGCCAAAAGCCAAAATGAATCCAAATGGCAACCAAAATGGCTGCTAGTACCTAGAAGGGAATATGATCAGTAAGTTTAAATCCTATGCGTTCCATGTGTCTACCCCCACGTTTTTAGGGTCAAGAATTCGTGGGGTAGACATCAAAATTACATCTGTAGGATGTATAATAACATAATTATGGCACTTTGAAGATAATGGCGGCCATTTTGAATAAAAATCAGCTTTTCGGAAGTGCGATGTTCTTAAATTTTAGGTATGTATTTTATAATGTTACATACTGCCAGAAACCGTTAAAAACAAATTCGTACACTAGCTTTATATTATTTTGGGTGGAAAAACCATGTATTTACCTGGAAATCCAAGATGACCGCCATTTTTTAACATGATCCCGTCATCAGATTTCTTGTAGCAACTACTTTTCTTAATTCTTACATCGAGACGAAGCTTTGCTGAAAAAATTAGGATTTTGTCCACCGTGTCACGATTTTTCATCTAAGTTACTCCACTATTATTGGAACAAATTTGAAGCCAAACATCGCCCTCTTTGCATTGAGCCATTAACTTAATAACAAGATGTCCTCCAAAAGTGATATTTGAGACTTCAATCACATACCAATATCATTGTAAGATTCTTCTGAAAGATTCTTCTGAAAGATTCTTCTACAAGATTCTTCTAAAAGATTCGCTATCGCAGCTTCCGTACCATGGAATGCTCTACCACAATACATTAGACAAATGCCGCATGTACTTACCTTTAAAAAGCATCTAAAATCCTTCCTCTTTCCTTGATTTGTTATACTGTAGTTTGTAAGACTCTTGTAATTGTGTTATGTTGTAATTGTTATATTTGTAAGCGCTATGATACGTTGTGAATAGCGCTATATAAGTAACCTGTATTATTATTATTATTTATGTAATAGTTGCATATAGGGAGCACAGCTAACCTTGTGAAAACAAGTGAAAATTAGTGTCAGATTTAATTTCTCCCTATATACTTCCCTTTGATTTTGACTACACTTGAAGAGCGTTCATGGCACGAATTTCATTCAATCATAAATATCTCTATAATAAGGGAGACATTTGAAAATCAAAACAAATATCATCGTCTGTTTAGTATAATGAGCCAAGCAGCGAGGAAAAAGAAAAATGTGAAAGCGCCGAATTAATTTGGTTCAATTATTGCAAAGTTGTATATGGATCACTTTTATCAGAACGAAAACTGTACCATTCCAAAAAATTAAACCTTCGGAAAGTGAATAACAATGTTAAAAATAATTGTTGAGGAGCATTTTGTGACATTCAACTTCTTGTTTGTTTGTTTGTTTGTTTGTTTGTTTGTTTGTTTGTTTGTTTGTTTGTGTGTGTGTGTGTGTTTGTTTTTTGTTGTTTACTTAGATTTATGTTTAGATCAAAATGAAAATTTCACAACACAATGAATATTTAATATGATAAAAGTACATTTTGAACTGTTAAAAATGAACTTACTTTCTTGAGGCTTGCTCAACGACACCCGCATGAGCAAAATCAGTAACAGCTTCATCCCTGATGCCTACCACCTATAATGCAAATTTTAAACAAAATAAGAACTGAAATCCGACCTTAAAATTAATGTTCTCTCCTCTTATTGTCCCAACAAGTTCAGACATTCTTCATTTGAGTTCCACGACGATTTCTCAATCTGATTATAGCTTGCAAATAATTATTGAGCAATTCAAATTATTCACATGATAATAGAGTAACATATCGTACACGGCAGAAAATTGAGATATTAAATAAATTACGGTATGATACATGGATGCTACTATAAAAACGTACACTGCAAAAACGAGGTTGTTAAAATTGGTGTTAAATTAACACCACTGGGCCCGTATTCAATTCCGTACTTAAGTACAAAATTTAAGCAATTTACTTAGTATTTGGCTTAAGTAAATTACTTAGCAAAAATTGAGATTCAATTCATCGGCTAAGTATTTTACTAAGTAAAGTATGATTTTGTCTTAGTAAATTACCTAAGTACTTTACTTAAGCAAGGTTGCTATTCAAATCCCTCATTGTGACTAAGTAATTTGCTTAAACTTAGGAAAATCATTAGGACACTTAAGCATAGCTTAACGCTGGAATTAGTGGGAAACGGGTATTTAATATGGTGGTGAAACGACATTAAATGCTCCGAAATAGAAATGCAACCCCCTTCCCCTGAAAGTTATAATTTAAGATGAGATAAACGCATTATCAAAGCGAACTGTGCGCAGTGCGCTTGAACAATTCAGGCGCATTAAGAGTCGTTGCGCACATGAAATCACAGATCTACGCGCCAAAAGGCTGTGTACAGTGCACTATTAAGAACAAAAATAGTGAATGGCAATCATACAGGGAAAAGAAAAAAATCAAGCTGTTACCGAATATTATCTGCTTGCTTTTGTAGTAATCCATGCCATTTGTGGTCTGTGTGTGTGTGTGGTCTGTGTGTGTGTGTGTGTGTGTGTGTGTGTGTGTGTGTGTGTGTGTGTGTGTGTGTGTGTGTGTGTGTGTGTGTGTGTGTGTGTGTGTGTGTGTGTGTGTGTGTGTGTGTGTGTGTGTGTGTGTGTGTGTGTGTGTGTGTGTGTGTGTGTGTGTGTGTGTGTGTGTGTGTGTGTGTGTGTGTGTGTGTGAGTATGTGAAACTATGTTGCGTATGCTAGTGGTGTTCGCTTCTAGCCACTTGTACTTGTGGGTGCTTTCATGCGTGTTTCTTTCCTTCATTTTTGTGGTAATAAACAATTATTTTCTCGCACGGGATGGTTCCTTTGGGTTTTTTTTCTTTCTATTTTTTTTTTTCTTTCGAGTTCCCGGGCTGATCTGCCTTGTGGTCGTCCGGGTTCCCGTGGAATTGATTTTGTTTGGGTTATCTTGTCTGGTCTTTCGAGGTGTATTTGTACTAAAAAAAATGTTTGTTTGTTTTATATATAAGATTCATTTAGTCATTTAATATTATTTGCCTTTTAAATTTTGTTTAATTGTGTTTCATATATTTGTATATTATATTATATTGTATTTTAATTTGTATCAAGCCAACTATGTTTTATCAGTTGCAATAATAAATGAATCAAATCAAATCAAATCAAAAAATCAATTTTGGTGGACATATTCTTCAAACATTGCAAGTGATATATCTATGGGACATTAAATAATGTCACAGCCGGCGGGTAAGTTATTTTTAATACTTCTTTATCATACAAGTATATTCCATGTTTGAAAATAGTTTGCTGGTTCGTTATTGGACCGGAGACATCATATGGATCATATTATGTCAAAAATCAATAACTGTCTCCACTTTCGGAGCTTCAAACGATCAAACTTTCACAAGAGCATAGCCTAGATCAATAGGCCTGCATATTATGGATCCGACAATCGACATGGCATACCTCATATAAACTCAAGAAAACCATAAGCAAGCAGTGATTTTATTCCTCGACTTTGATGTTTTTCTGCTCATTTTGAAGCTTTGACTGCTCCATATAATATCCTAATAACGTAACGTTTCAATCAAGATTGCTGTTATGATCATGCAATTCTGACAAGCGTCGCACAAAATTGGTTTGCGATTTTGTTTTAACACGTGAATTCCCATAGACAAGTGTCGCACAAAATGATTCGCGGATACCATCAGCACTATAAATTTACAAACCATTGTGACGTCACAAGTATTTTACTTAGATTTTGTCTTATGTAAGTAAAAGTCTAAAATGAGATTTGAATACGAGATAAGTAAAGTTCTTAGCTTAGCAATTTACTTAGTACATTTCTTACTTATTCTAAGTACGGAATTGAATACCGGCCCTGGTATCTATACCTCGCACAAAAAGTTCCGCAATCGAGGTTTGCACATAAATAACTTTTTTATCACGCTATTACCATTCATGAATTTGGTATCATTGTAAAGCGTGAATCCTCCTCTTTACATTGATATAACATTTGCTATGGATATTTTATCATGGGATGTGCATTGCATCCAAATGTAGGGCAAAGTCAAAAGTAAAATGTTGCAAAATGCACTGATTTTGTCAACAGAGTGCCTTCCTTGGCTTGAATGGGGGTGATATGAGGTGGTCATGCATTCAAGCCACGTTTTAATCTTCAAACAAAAGAAAGGCACGCTGTTGACAAAATCAGTGCATTTTGCAACATTACATTTTTTACTTTGCCCTACATTCGGATGTAATGCACATTCCATGATAAAATATCCGTAGCAAATGTTATATCAATGTAAAGAGGAGGATTCACGCTTTCCAATGATACCAAATTTATGAATCGGAAAATTAAACGAGATTTAAATGAAATTTAGATTGAAGTTTAATTATGATTCTACGAAGTATAGGCCTAATATGAGGAATCAGGTAGGACGCACATCTGTTGCGGCCGAAATAGCACCACATTTTTGTAGACAATAGGTTTTCTATTGATATGCAAATGAGCTCTCGCTCCCCCGTGTATATATACGCCGCGGTTTCGCGACAACGCCATTCTTCAAAGAAAAGGCTCGCCCAACTCCACAAGGGTACGGGTCTTATAACGCCATAGACGTGATAGAGTATACGAATCCCTGGCACTCAAAGTGTAAAGAATCTTCGGTAAGCTTTACACCCCAGTCAATCCGACGGATAGTAGGGCGGGTACCTGATTCCTCATATTAGGCCTATACTTCGTAGAATCATAATTAAACTTCAATCTAAATTTCATTTAAATCTCGTTTAATTTTCCGATTCTACTTCGTATGGCCTAATGAATCGGAATCAGGTAGGACCTTCAAAGCCAGAGTTGGGGAGCTAATACTACGCACGACAGTAGCCAGAATTGTCGTGCCCGATAGACAAGTCACGCGGACGGCCAAATAAAATCCATTCTAAATCAGTGCCCGTAAGAATACAGGTACATCAATAATATAGCTTGCACTAATACAGTCATGATGTCCGCGTAAACATATTCCACGAACGGACAAACGCGACGCGTGCATGTGTCCGCGTGATCATGCATACCTGTACAGTAATCTCGGGATCGAATAATACGATCCCCGGAATAAGGAGCTAGAAATCCAAATCAAAAAAGCTGTATCATCTAAATTGAGCCAATATATTTCTCTTCCTCTGGTTGTTATCACTCACTGAAGTCGAGATTGAGGGAGAGTCTAAACTCAAATATAAAACTACGAGATTAAGTACGGTGTACCAAATAACAAGGAAAAAGACAGTATGATTCAACAATTCCGAATGTTCACGATCCCAACGGAACATGCAGTGCCATTGCACACGGAATCCATACATTATTTATGTGAGAAAAGCAGTGTTATCCTGCATTATAATGATTTTATCCGTACCATCATAGTGACAATCAACACTTAACGTTTGGAAGGCCCTTTCAGCGAAAGCTCTTTCAGGCGGTTTCTACGCCTGTCCGTAAGGATTGATCAATCCACTTTATACATCTATATTCTCCGACGACCCTAGCCCGAGTATACGGAACCAGTCATGAACGGGATAAGACAATAATGCCATTGACCCAACACGTATAGTATAATACTTATTTACATATTACAAATCAACGCAATATCACAAAGTGTTCGCCACACAATAGGGCGACACGATAACAAACGTATCGTTGACTATCAAGGCGACCAGATTGGCGCCGTTCTACCATGCTGCAATTGGATCCAAACGTTGTGGCAATAAACCTTATGCCATCGACCTACTGAACATGCTGATGGCCTATGCTGACGCATAACGATGGGGCTTAAATTAAAATGCATATGATGCTAACATACCGGCGCCCAACATGAAAGTCGCACCGGCGGTCCGAAATTACCAATTTCGAAAAAAAAAACAACAACAACGAAAGCCACTCGAGGTTATTCCAAGTGTGTTGCTTCTAAAGTACCTTATACAAAGGTACACACGACCGTTAAAGCGGTCCTAAACAAGAGTGATATAATCAATACATCTGTGCCATCCGACCCGGAACAAGCCCAGCGATCACTCAAAACAAACTAACGTAAGACATTGAAGTAACCCCGAGATAAACAAGTATCTGAAAGCTACACCTGTCACGTGTAATTCGTCAACCATGCCAAGGAAACCGAATGTATACGCTTCCTTTGCAACAACAATTCGAAAAGTATTCAAACCAGCTTCTGTCCGCACGTACGACTGACCAATGCTGAAACGGACATTGACACATGATTGTGCAGTAGAGCTTCTAAAGAATGGATCATAAGGCGCTAGTTCCGATATAAACACGCCCCAAACAAATTACGTAGGCGTAACGACTAGGGCATTGAATCACGATAATGCCATATACTATATATATTAGATCGATCACCTGGCGTCAAAAACGCCAATCAATAGATCACGGCAAATAATCTAGTTCCGCAAATAGATTAGTATGAACGACTGCCTAATCTCCGTCAACGTTAGTATGAATAAGATACTGCAACAGTCAATCCATTATAGCGGGACGATAGCACGCAACCGTCAATACAGATACGTGTCGGCATTACCGTGCCTAAACAGAACGCATTGTTCAGATTCGACTGTCAGTTGTCGCAACCTATGATATAGGGGCAACAAAGTATGTTCACACCTTGAACATTGTTCATCATGTCCACTTTGTATTGCTATAGAAATGAACGATACTGTTGTCATGCAGAACAAATAATGATGTGTTCTCAAGCTAAAATATCCACCTACTCGGATATACATCCTTTCAAATCGGAACCCATAACAGGGCGAAGCAACACGAATAAAAGGAGTGATATGGGGATAATCCTCTCGCCTGATGAACTGACCTGGAATGCGACAACTATAAGACAAATGCGGTGGAATGTGTTGTGCTTAGCACGCCACCGCTTCATAAGGTTAAGCCAGACGGGTCCACCATAATGTCTTGGCACTAGAACATGAGCTCTCCTCCGCACTGTCTTCACAGAGGTATCCTTTCCGGAACCACTCAGTCAGCTCTGCTTTGCATTGTTTGGTAATGAAAAACGTCCGGTTTACCCTTGACAATGACTTGCCTAATTCTGGCAAAGTCAAAAGGCATAAGAATATTGTGTAATTCGACTAAGACATGAGAACAATTTACATCGTACGATATAAGGGGAGGACCCCTGTACTCATATCGTGAAACTAGGCACGGATGACCGGAGATAAAACTGTACACCTTCACATAATACAACTGCACGAACATAAAGACCGCACATACCGGGCCGGGAGCTTTTGCATTCATACTATTAAAGAGGCGCACCATTGATAACATTCAATAGCAAGTATCCATGGCTACGTGCGCCAAAAAGCGAGCAATAGACTGACACGCGCCCAGGGCGGGGCATTGGCTCACAGCCAAACGCCCTTGTATTGTAATTCCTCTTACAATTTAGACGAGTAAAATTATCCGTCTTCAAGCCAAACAAATGACCCGTCATAATCCGCGTGGACATACCACGATCCGCCCAGATAAAGGCTCCTTGAAATGGTCGACATGTCGACAAATGACTAATCAAAGGATGGAGCGTCGTTAAGCTGAACGACGGTAACGATGACAGCACCAAATTAGATATGGTGCATAAAATGAATACTGAACCGCATACCAAATCACCTTAACAATCTGTGGTGGTCATATACCGCATTTCCCATGACAGTATGTTTAAACGAAAACATGATAATCAAGATGGCGGCTGGGCTAAAATTCAGGTTTGGGTCATCAGATACCTTTCCGCAGGTAAATCATGCCAGTATAGTCATATTGTTTTAAAACCACGACAGCCAAGCTGGCGGGTAGGCTAAAATTCAGTTTCCAATACCGAAAACACTGGCACCCGGCAAATAGGGCAAAACTGATATCCTGCACGTGCCCATCTAAAGGTCGACACCGTGATCGAAGCGCCCTGCATCTCACGGTATACACAAGTCGACAGAACTATAGCCATAAAATGGTCAGCGCAAATGCGTCAAACTGTAAATATTTAGTACATGGCCGTGCTAAAATTCATCCATTACACCACAATGTGTAAGTTGGGCATAGCCAGTATATAAAATAAGGCACTATGTATCATTATCGGTTCTAGAATAACCAATTCCAATTCAGGCACAAATGGCCATAATGTAGTATAATCATTCACGACCATTCCTTATCCGTATAAACTCCGCTTCATCGTTGCATCGAAGCGACCGAACGGTCTCCATCTCACGACTGCAGCGGCCACTTGCCGCGAGTATACCGTGGATATGGGCCCCGGTTCAAAGAACCATCTGATCACACATCGACCAAGTGGGGTTGTAACATGGCATGTGACATCATGTAACATCAAATACATACCATTATTCCTTTCGGTCGATAACTATGGTGTGTGGGATAAAAATCACACCGAATGAAAGAGCCCATTCGACTTCCGAGTCCACCTGCATGTATATAACATCGCCTTATTTCAGGCCGGGATATATCTCAGATAACCCTCATCTAGTAGCCATTCCATGGCTTCTCATATACCAATATATAGCCTAGGCTAATACAGTAGCCGGCTCAATCGAAAGAGGCCCAAAGCGGCTTCATGGCTCTACCTCAAAGGGAGCTGTATATATGCTGGCCTTATAACAACAAGGTAGATAAAACCCTCATGCCGGCTCCATCTCCATCCAAGCTCCTGGCGTCTCGATCGGCTAAGGCCCCGTACTCCGGTTCCAGCAGCGGGCAGACCTATCATCAGTGGCGGGTAAATCCAGCACCCAGCGACGGTTAGATCCGGCATCAGCGACGGGAGATTCAGGCATCATCAGCGGGTGTATTCGATGGCCGATTTCGACGTACAGATTCTCACCTGGTCCCCTGACGGGGCATACAGGTAGCGGTTGGCCGTCTCTCCCCGGCCGTCTGATGGCACAATAGGGAGCTTCAGCTGATAGTAAACCTGGTCCCCTCGCGGGGCATACAGGCCTATCCACCCGGTCGCCTGACGGCGCATTAGGGTGTGCTGGTAACTATGCGGTGAAAGAGAAACTTCAAACCGGCGTAGTTAGCTTGTAGTAGAAAATGCTTGAGTTGAAGTACGAGGATTCGCCCAGACGAGCGTGTAGAATAATCGGTGCTACTCGGCTACACACAAATATACAATGGCGTTGTCGCGAAACCGCGGCGTATATATACACGGGGGAGCGAGAGCTCATTTGCATATCAATAGAAAACCTATTGTCTACAAAAATGTGGTGCTATTTCGGCCGCAACAGATGTGCGTCCTACCTGATTCCGATTCATTAGGCCATACGAAGTAGAATGGTAATAACGTAATAGGCATTAAAGCCACATTTTAATCTTCAAACAAAAGGAAGGCCCTCTGTTGACAGAATCAGTGCATTTTGCAACATTTCGCTTTTGACTTTGCCCTACATTTGGATGCAATGCACATTTCATGATGACATACTCATAGCAAATATTATATCAATGTAAAGGGGAGAATTCACGCTTTCCAATTATACCAAATTTATCAAAAAAAGAAAAGTTATTAATGCGCAAACCTCGATTGCGGAACTTTTTTGTGCGGAGTATATATTGGTCTACACCAGGCTATTCTGGATCAATAGATACCAGTGGTGTTAATTTAACACCCTAGTGTTTGCAGTGTATACGTGACTACTAATTCCTTGCCAGTTTGTAATGAGTTTCCGTTTTTCCCATTTGATTATTCGGATAATTTAAAAAAAACTTATAACTTACTTTATTCCAAAAGTATTAGGGAAAAGACGTACTCATCAATGTGAAAGTTACATCATGCAAGATATCTTGGCTATTAAATGCAAAAAACTAATGATAATTCCTAAAAACAACTTTATTTAAATTTATGCAAAAATAATCTTAACAATTGAAACTAAATAGTATGCCAGAATAATCGTTACCCTCTGTTCTGCAAAATAAAGACGAGATCAGACAGTTTCTGCTTTCACTTTGTGTTCACTTCTCCGAGAGCTCAATACGTTGTTCTGGTCGGTCAATTATTCCTTGGAAATATTATACCGCCGTTTTGAAAATGATGATCATGCAGAGTAATAAAACGTATATTATCAAGTTCATTTAAGTTGGTCACGCATTTCCTCCATAACTCTGAAAATTTTAATTAAAACCTCTGTCACTCCACTGCTAATCAAGATACCAACTGGGATAAAGGATCCTAAGAAAGTCATCCGCGTACTAGGATAAACACGAAGTGAAATGTTGTCTCGGTCGGGTGTCCGGCCCATTTTATATGAGATGTCACAAGATATTGGTCTCATAATTATTTTTTTCTCCATCTCCAGGATTCATCTGGACCCCCTATACTACGTGTTCCCATGGAGAACTATATGATATTAATTATTATTATGGTTATTGTTGTTGTAATCAAATAAAAGTAGCAGTAGCAGTAGAAGTCATTGCTGTAGTAGTAATAATGTTATTATTGTTGTATTATAATCATTAATATAATTCGTATTGATCTTAACCCCTCTTGCATGTTGTATTTTATTCGCACCCCGTCCTCCTTTCACTAACCTCCAGTGGCGTAACGTGGTCGGGCTGATTAGGGGCACAAGATTATTGGGGGCGCACCTTATGTATTTGTTTTTTTCCTTCAAAAATGGTCCCTTAATGTTTTCTTATGTTTGTTTTCAATTATTTTGGGGCACAGGCCCCCCGTGCCCCCCCCCCCCCTCCGCCCTGTAGCTACGCCACTGCTACACCACTGTCCTAGCCTTAACTCTCGGTCACTCCGGGTAAATACCTCTCCTAATATCACGATGCCAATTGGGGCAAAAACAGATCGAACTGGGCAAGCGCACGATCGTTTGGTCTTCCACCCGATGAAATTCCCGCTAAAACATTGATTATGACTATTGCCTCTTTTCCCTTAACCAAAAAACGTCAATTATGAAAGCCACTTTGCGAATTAATCAACCTGCTATTAATTTAGGGCATCGGTTCAAGTGCTGTGCAAGTCAATATACGAGCGAGTTCAGTTTTAGTTTGTAAATATTTAGGAATTTATATTTATGAAACGTTATTATGAAATAAACAAATTGGACGTGGTGAAAAGTGTATACATTTATCATTAGCTTTAAACGAATTAAACCATAATCATATTCAAGAAAAAAAAAGGTTTTGCATGCGCGGCCTGTGAGACATCATTTGTTTTTAACAAGCATTTTCTTTATTTTAAGAAAATGATTATAAACTTTAGTTAATTATATTTATTATCATGACCAGTGTGACATGACGTTACAGTGATAACATGTAAACATAAATGTCTATATACAAAGAGTACCTCTTTTTCATCATGATACAAATATTTTGTATATAATTGTAATTTGATTGAAATGCTTTGTGTTTTTATGGAAGGGCCCCTATGAAGAAAAGAAAAAAACAGTCAGTGGCAGATCAGGTTGATTTCCCTATGAGTGTTGCAATTAAACATGAAATAAATAAATAAATAAATAAATAAATTATATATTATTTCATGCAACTGCGACTCGCACAGATTCAAACAATTCTGCGTTCATTTGACCCCATGAGTCATGACATATGACGTCACACCAAAACGAACGCTAAAGCCCGGCGCAGACAGAGCCGACTCGACCCGATCCGACTGGTTTTCTGTCGGATTTGCTCTGTGTGCGTTGCCTCACGACTCCAATTTTTCCATTCGGAAGTCAGTCGGAAGCCAATCGGGCCCGTTTCGATCAACATGTTGAATTGGGCGCGATGAATCGGATCGACTGCGGCTTTCAGTCGGGTCGAGTCGGCTATGTTAAGCCCTCTGCAGACAGAGCCGACTCCACCCGATCCGACTGTTTTCAATCAGGCTAGAGTTGGGCCCGGTGGGTCGGATCCGATTTATCGTGTTGAATTGGCCCAAACTGGCATCCGACTGTCTCTCGACTGGCAACATGTGTATCGCGAGGCACTGAAAACTGAGCCGATCCGAATGAAAACCAGTCGGATCGGCTCGAGTCGGCTCTGTCTGCAGAGGTCTTTACACTGCGCGGGGCTTAAAGGGATAGTTGAGTTTTGGTATAGAGGGCGCTACTCAAAATATTGTTTTTGTGTGAGATAATGAAAATCTGAGTGTCAAAATCGAAAGAGCATACAATTTTAATGACAGAATAAACTTTATTTGATCAAAATCGGTTCAGAAATAGCTGAAATATCCATAAACATAACCGTTCGTAATAAATGTGGGGCCCCACAATAATTCGACAATTTTGAACCAGCCGTTAATTTTTTTTACAAAAGTGGTTTTGAAATAGTTGTTGATAATCTTTCTATCTAAGCACTATTTCAACATAACATCACATGCACAATATTTCATTTAAAATTGTTAAAACCGATGGGTGTTCAGAGAGCGCCCTCTTGAGTTTGAACGGCTCTTTTTTAAAAGGATAACAGGCTTTTTACTTAGTTATTTGTAATTGTGTATTCCTTTCAAGCATGGTGGAGTTATAACTATTAGTTTGTAATGTAATGGTGCAGATTTTGCTTACTAAAATTCAGTTTGACCAAAACTGTTCTCTCTTTATTCCAGAACTCAACTATCCCTTTAAGCGTGAACTGGCTCAATATCCAGGCCAGTTGCCTTGATTTCAAAGCGGGAAAGTGAGAGGGAGGGTCATTTTTAATAAATGTCTTTCACACTTATCGATTTAACTCAACGCAATGCTGGATTATGAATCGATATGAACGGCGTATTATTTTTCCTCTTTCGAACGGTATTAAAGATATCATGTTATGTTTTACCAGTGCATGCGTGGTTGAACAAACAAATAATCATCAAAAGTACTCGATATTTATTGACCTCGAAATGACGCAAACAAGCATTAACCTTGAACGTATGAAATGGAAATCGCTCGGGGAATTATGTTTGTTGTGTGTTCTATGGATCAAAATTTGCATCAATATTATTTTCGTTTTGTGTTCTCTGGATACAATTTTGTATCAACATGGGTTTACTTAAAGGGGACCACCAGGCAAAGAACAACACATTATTATATGTTTTGTGATATCAAATAGATACCCAACATTTTGCAAAGGGTTGTGTAATTCATAAACAAAGCAATTAATTTCCACCACTTACGGAACCACTGCTATTTCCTGGTTCCATACGGGCCAACCATTTGCAAGTGCGCCAATGCTATTCACGCGCACGTTTGTAAAAAATAGATTCCCGGGCGATTCGTTCGCTCTGCACACGTTGCAATTCACCGCACACATAGCAGTCTGCGTAATTCAGACCGCATGAACGCATGCTTTAGAATGGTGATGCGTTTCCAATTATTTTTTCTTTCTTTCTGGAAACATATTTTTGTGAACTTGTTGATGGAATGGAATACTAAAGATGTTACCTTTCTTTAATAAGAATATTATTTTTGGGTGGTGGTACCCTTTAAAGGAACCACCCCAAAAAATAATATTCTCATAAAAGAAAGGTAACATCTTGAGTAGTCCATTCCACCAACAAATATATATTGGAAAAAAGCATCACCATAATTATATACTACAACATGTGTTCAGGGATCTGCATACGAAGACTACCTTTTGTCTAGGACGAACGCATCGTCCGTGATTATATTGTCTCCAAACGTACGCGTGACTAGAATTGGCGCACTCGCAAATGTTTGGCGCGTACGGAACCATGAAAATAATAATGGTTCCGAAATAGGTGGTAATTTATTGCATTGTTTATGAAGTACGTACGCAACCCTTTGCAAAACGTTGGGCATCTATTTGACATCACACAACGGTACAAACACATAATAACATATAATTATGTGTTGTTCTTTGCCTGGTGGTCCCCTTTAATATAGGTTTTCCCGCTCAATTTTGCGATTGTGACAATCAAATTGATAAAAGGAGCAAACGAATTCGCGCGATTTGCGATCGCCCTGTCAAAGCAGCATTCGAATTCGTAAATAGTCGTTCAAAATCGCGTCTGAGCAAGTGAATTTGAACAAAGAGCATACCTTTTCATCAATGGTCATTCAAAATCGCACGTAGTTCACGCTGGCGCTACTGCACATTCGCGAATTCGAGTGCCCATAAATGAACTATCGTGACTATTCACGAAACCGTATGCGTATGCATGAATTCGTTTGCACTTATTCGGAATTTGAAAGACCGATACCAACGATTAAGCGGCAATGCGTGAATTTGAATGACCCTTAATGAATTCGATTGAAAAAAGTGTAAAATTGAGCGGGAAAACCTATATTAGGAGGACCTAGAACGCTAGCGCTTCGCGCTAGCGTTCTCTAGAGTTAATTTGACACTTGAGTTGTAACGGCTCTTTTTGAATGATAACAGGGGTTTTACTTTGTCGTTTGTAATTGTGTATACCTTTCGAGCATGGTGAAGTTACAACTATTAGTTTGTACCGTAATCGTGCAGGTTTTGGTTACTAAAGTTAAGTTTGACCAATACTCAACGTTACCTTTAAACTGACTACATGTAATTACATATTCTTCATTTTTGAGATTTTTTTCCGTGACATACCTTTACAAATGTCGGCTTCACAATACCTTTACAAGAATAAGTACAAAATAGTTGTAATATTATGCTAAATCAGTTAAACTCTTTTATTGACCGATATATAGTCTGATGGAGGGACGCATTCGTTTTTCATTCGTAGAATCCAAATTATAGGGCTGTTCGATCAGATTTTGTTTGTGTGTGTTTCATTCATCCCCATCCGTCAACTCACATCGATGCATGTAATGTTAAAGGGCATCAAGCGTGGGTATGCTACACAGCGGGTCGCCATTTTGAACTGGGCTAGTTTGCGCGCACCGCATGACACTGAGCTAACGTGCATCACGCACCGTGCGCAACGTGTACTTAAGATGGCGCCGCGCATCTGATTTGACGAATCTGAAGTACCTTTATTACAGGCAATAAAGGCTAACCCAGAGAACTACAGTATAATTGTAGTTTTAGTGAAAATGTCGATCAAATTTTTGTTTTACTGTAATCTCCCTTTTTTTAAAACATAATCGGCCATGAAATATATTTTTTTAAATGCGGCTCTTTGAAAGTGACAATTTACTTTTGGCGGGTTTCAAATTGGCAATGCACTCTAAAAAATCGTGGACAAGACGTCTCTATTTACGCCAAAAAAAATGTGTCTTCTTAGTCACAATTTCTAGTCTCCGAATGTTGTGAAATTTTTACTCAAACGAAGGGGAAACGTATATTTCAAGAAAATAGAAAATATATGAAAACGTGTGTACAAAACGTATGGAACTGTCCACTATCATAATGTATGTTGCCAATTTGAACCCCATAGAAATTGTTTTATTTTCAAAGACTCATACTCATAGTCTTGTTTTTGTGTGTTTTATATTACTTGTTTTCATATTTCTTGACCTATTTGTGCTGAAACTTTTTAGAAACGATTCCTCCTATATTTTAGAAATGCTCTCCCAGCCAGTGAAAACAACAGTTTGCCCTGGTTTCAATGGATGCGATCAATTATGTTGACAACAGAACTAACATGTTTACAGATGGTTTGTAGAATGCAGTGTCTGCGTGAAAAAAAAGTCAATACCTTATAGAAACTAGTTTATTGCCTGACCTCTTATTTCATGAACTCCCGTGATCCAATAACCTTCATAATCGTTGCATAATTATTATGTCCCTAGCTAAAGCCCAATGCCCACTATGCGATCTGGGCTTAGCGATCTAGAGCGATCTTGCCCGAATAGGAGCGATCCCCTGAGATCTGTGGTTAAGTCACAAAGTGGGCACCAGTGGCCGCACCAGATCGCTGTAACTCGCGTCCGCAAGGGTGGTGTCGGTTGCGGTCGCCGGGGTTTTGACATATGTTCAAAAATCTGGCGACCAGATCGGTCTCGATCGCATTCGCGGCGATCTGCTGCGGCCATTGGTGCCCACTTTGCGACTTAACACAGATCTCAGGGGATCGCTCCTATTCGGGCAAGATCGCATAGTGGGCATTGGGCTAGCGACCTTGGAATCACATCAGTTCGCAGTGAGTCAGCCCGATTCCATTGTGCACCGGATCTTTTCAGTGTGACTTCTTCGGGGTCATGCCTTGACCCAATTTCCACGCATTGTCCATGAATACAATAGCCATTTATTCACGCTTGTTTGACTTGGAATTTGTTAAATTTGTTGACTGTGTGCGCATGGCCAGTGATGGCTAGCCGTTTTAACATTTATTTCCTTTTCTTGATATCAAGAATTACCATTGCTTAAAGGGGTAGTTTAGTTTTGGTAGAGAGGGCGCTGCACATCACAATTTTTTTGCGAGGTAATGAAAAACTGAGTGTCGAATTTGAGAGAACATGCAATTTTAATGGCAGAATAAACTTTATTTGGTCAAAATCGACCCACAAATGGCTGAAATATTAAACAAATATACCATGCACTGAGAGCCTCTAGTTGAAATTATGGATTCCGAGGTGACAGGAAAAGCACTATGTTCTGAGGGTCGTAGACCCGAAGAACATAGTGCTTTTTCTGTCACCGAGGAATCCATAATTTCACTAGTGGCTCGAAATAGTGCATGATATATTTGTTTTATATCCTTCGCATAATCATAATCATCGCAAACATTAATTATTTCAATTAAATTAAAGAAAAATATAAAGAAAATAAAAACATTGATCATGGAACCATCACTGCACTGACTATGTTCTGTTTGTGACACTGACCCCCTTTGCGCAATAGTCCTAGCGCAGAGCGCGTATTGCGCTCATAGAAGTATGAATAAACAAACCAACCCGTTTATAACTAGAAGGCTCACTTATCGCGCGCAAGTCACGTGTCCCATAGACTTTGTACATGGGCAACATGGCGGAGTGAACCGATTTTTGAAGCTCCCGTAGCCCACTTCTCTACGTCATCGCGTAGTGACCTAGAAATACTGGACCAATCATCATGCTATGCAGTGCGTAGACTATCGCGCCTATTTTCCTGCGCACTGTCCTAGATTTCATCACGCTTATTAGAACAATGGGAGCCATTGTGACGTATGCATATGAACTTGTTTTATTGACCTCGATCCCGTGACGACGCGTTTGAACTACTCTGTGATTGGTTAACTGTAGTTCCCAAGTAGCCCATAATGCAACCAGTTGTGGGCTCTTCCGGTGAGCAAAAATCGCTGCACTCTGGCAGCAGTGACACCCCCCTGATTACGCTATCTTTCCATTCATGGTTACGCGCCTTAACAACTAATGCGCACCCGAATGCAAAACGCGCGCATCAAAGTGAATAATTAACTTGTTTTACAGTACGCACGTGTAATTGTATGGAGAAAATAGTTTTACACATACAGCTAGTGCAGTGCACACCGCGGCCGATTGTTAAATGACGAATTGCACAATGTGCACCATTGTCGTAATTTTTTTAATTCGAATACCGCTACGTTATACATGAAATGCATCTCTAGAATATTCTTTGGAACTTATTGATATTCACGGGTGAAAATATGCTGTATTTCTTTTTAAATAACTCTTTGAGAAATCCCGTCGAGCATCTTTCGCAAGCTAAAACAAGATCTCTTCTCGCAGGGAAGTTTTATAACACGCATCTCTATGGGCTCAATATGATCACCCGGGGTCTATGACGTCATTCATGGAATAGCATTTACTATTCCATGAATGACGTCACGCATAGCACATTTTTCTCCATGGGCATTACTATGTTTGGTCACATGACGCTATGTAGACCAATCACTGAACAGGATTTCATTCATGTAGGATATAACAATAAATATATCTGATCTTATAATTATTTGGGGCCCAAATAATTAGATGATTTTTAGAAAAAAATTTAAAAATGCTTGCACTTTTTCAAAAAAAAATTTGTCAAAAGCGTTTTTTAAATAGTTGTTGATGATCTCTCTATTGAATCATTATATCAATAAAACATCACATGCATAATTTTGTATGAAAAATGGTTGAAACCAATGCCTATTTAAAAAGCGCCCTCTTGGGTTTTAATTGCTCTTTTTTTAATGATACCAGGCTTTTTACTTAGTCGTTTGTAATTTTGTATACCTTTCGAGCATGGTGGAGTTATAACTATTAGTTTATAATGTTACTGTGCAGGTTTTGGCTACTAAAGTTCAGCCTTGCCAAAACTAAACTACCCCTTTAACAACAACAAATCATTTCTTGATATCAAGAATGCATTTCTTGATATTAAGAATTAATTTCTTGATATCAAGAAAAGAATTCTTGATTCTTGCAGGGCGCCTTTGTAAAGCAGTTTCGCATTTTATAACTGAACATCGAATTCTTGATATAAAGAAATCATTTTCTGTTGTTAACCAATGGTAATTCTTGATTTCAAGAATTCAATTCTTGATATTATCAAGAAATCGAATTCTTGATATCAAGAAATCGAATTCTGGATATCATGAATTTATTTCTTGATATCAAGAATTTAATTATTGATATTTAAAAACAGAATTCCTGATATCAAGGATTGAATTCTTGTAATCAGCCAAATGGCTTGCCATTTGTGCGATCCCGCCCGACATGCGATCGAGAACGAAATTTTTGAATATATTTTTGAATACACCACCCTTGCGGACGCGAGTTACAGCGATCTGGTGCGGCCATTGGTGCCCACCTTGCGACTTAACCACAGATCTCGGGGGATTGCTCCTATTCGGACAAGATCGCTATAGATCGCTAGGCGCAGATCGCAAAGTGGGCACTGGGTTTATAAAAAAAAAAACTCGCAAAGCTGATTATGATGTCTAGACAAGCAAGAGCGAACAATACCTGGCTATAATCATCAACCATGCACGCATGCGTGGAAATAGGGACAATGCATTTCTCAGGGTAAGTCGCCGTGAGATCGCATAGTGGGCACCGAAAAGATCGCGTACGCAATGAGATCGGGCTGACTCGCGGCGAACTGGGGCGTTTCACACCGAACCGAGATCGGGCTAGATCGCAAGCGCAGATCGCATAGTGGGCACTAGGCTTTACGATGCTCGCTCCGTTCAAGTAATGTGCATACTTATAGCGCGAGGGTTTTGACGAAAGACTACTGTCACACATCTTCTCGTAGGAGCCACGTATTGGCGTTTTTTGTGGAATACAATAAACATTTATGAAACGGGGCTTCATTTTTTTTTATTATTTTTTTTTTGGGGGGGGGGGCACTTTCGTGGCTATTCCTTGGCAATACGTGGCGGTATGTGAAAATACTGTGTTTTTTGTGCCATTTACGGGAAGTAGAGCAATAGCCATGTAATGGCAGAATTTTGAAATGTTGAAATGTTTGCTTTGCCTTCCTGTAAGTAGCACGAAAAACAAGTACGCCACGTAGTGTCGCGCATCGCCACGTATTGTCACGTATTGTCACGGCGTAGCTACGAAATTGACAACAAAATGCCTCGTTCCATCGCATTCCACACGAATGTCAATACGTGGCTCTTAATGGGAAGGCTTTTCGGGTATATGTGACTTGGACATAACGCTTTGGTTCTTTTATGATGAACAAACAACGCCACCCCCTGCCTCAATGTCAAAATATTGTTAAATTTGCGCGATTTTTGTTACTACCATAATGATTATTTTGTATATAATTATTCATTAGTTGTAAACACTATAATGAGAGCGCACAAGAGCTGCTACTGCTACGAGATGATCAATATTTTACTGCTGGTCAAACAAAAACACAACAAAAAAACAATGGAAAAAAAAAATAAAGGGGTATATATTTCGAATGACTGAAAACGAACCCCGCTTAATACTTGTTTCTATGCTAAGTATCGTTCGGATGATCGATATTAGGACCAACTTTGCAATTATGTATTGCCAACCAGGAAGTATACATGCTAAACCAAATAATTTTGATGACGTAGAAACTCACCGTTCATTAAGGTAAGATCTTGAAATGATCTTTTTTTTCTTCTGTTATCTTTTGATCTGTATCGATTCAGTATTCACAAATGTATCAACATCCATATAGTTACACAAATAATAGGAGACAAATAAACACGAAAAAGGTATACTGAATTGCCATCTTTGAAGGGATAGTAACTATATTATAGTATACAGTTTTGGTCAAACTGAATTTTAGTAACCTAAACCTGCACCATAACATTAAAAACTAGCAGTTATAACTCCACCATGCTCGAAAGGTTTACAACATTACAAACGCCTAAGTAAAAAGCATGTTATCATGCAGAAAGAGCTGTTAAAACTCAAGAGGGCGCTCTCTAAAATCGCATTGGTTTTATCTATAGATCATCAACAACTATTTAAAAACCTCTTTTGTACATTTTTGAAAAGTGTAAGCATTTTATATTTTTTTCTTAAATCATCACAATAAATGTTGGATCCCACATTTATTCCGATCGCATATATTTTATGATATTTCAGCTGTTGCTGTACCAATTTTGATCACTCAGTTTTTCATTACCTCACAAAAAAATTCTTAAATCGTCCTCTATACCAAAATTCAACTATCCCTTTAAGAATGGTATACAAACGAAAGTAAAAAAATCAGAGGACATTAACATGGTGAAGAAAATTTGGAAACATAATATAACGGACAATTTGATTAGCGATAGAATAATTCAATCAAATACAAAACTGCACTATATATTGGAATATTTTTATTTATAGACATATCCAGGGGCGTAGACAACGGGGGGATGAGGGGGATGCATCCCCCCCCCCCCCCCCCACCTCACAAGGTGGGGGGATGACATGTACAATCATCCCCCAGGTTTTAGGGAAGGATATATTTTTTGTTTGTGTGTATCTGTATACGAGTGGGAAAGAAAACATTAGTTGTATGAGCTAAGACTTGTTAATTCTAATGTTAAAAAAGTAATTTACACATCCACTTTCAATTTTCGCTGCGCGCTTCGCGCGCGAACAGATTATCTCAGTTTGTTGCTTATGTATGCTTGCGTATGGTCTGGGGTGAGTATTTTGTTTCTGTATACCGGGCCACGTAGTTCCAGTGTAGGCTGGCATTGCTTTGACTGCTTGTGTGACGTGCACCAAATTGCACAATTTCAAGTATATAATATAAATGCAAACTCTTCTCCGTGGGAGGGGGGTACCCCTCCCAAACCCTCCATATTTGGGTCTGCCCCAGCCCTCGGTAGCTTCAACCCTCGGGACTCAAGTGGCAATAGGCTAAGTTGTTGGATCATACATATACATAATGTGGCATATGTTCTGTGTATGACGACTAAATATAAATACAATATTTTGTGACGTGTTGGGCTGCATATTCATTAGTGTGTCAATATATTTGTTTTCTTCGTGAAAATATATTTAAACATTTCTGGTCGATCAAAATCATAACACGCTTTCATATACAGTCAGAATGTTAAGCCCGTATTGCCTATCTAGTTGACACACCAGATTGGCAAAATTTCAAGTCCAAAAATGCAAACTCTCCCTACCGTGGGAGGGGGGGACACCCCCCTCCCACACCCTCCCCCCGCTCTGTCACTTCGCCTCCCTCGGGCTTGGTCGCTTCGCCTCTCTCGCAATGGCTCACTATAACATCTAAAAATTTGGCAGCACTGCGAGTGTGGTTGGGCAATGAGCCCCTACACATACAAAATCGTGAGCCACATAATAGGCAAATATAGGTTTTTTCCCCCCTCCCCCAACCCAAAACTGCTTCCGGACCACCTGGTCACGACCATCTTAACATCTAACCCCCCCCCCCCCCACCCCCCCCCCCCCCCACCCACTGAGATGACTTTCAAGCAATTGTCTTGGTCTCGAAATATTTCGGCAGGTGGTCTCGGCCGCGAAACAAACTGGTATTGGTCCGGTGAACGACAAATCATCCCCCCCCCCCCCAGGTGTAAGAACATGTCTACGCCACTGGACAAATCACATAAGCGATAAACATGTTCTTGAAGGGGAGTATTTGTGTATAAGTTCAATAATGATATGAGTATATACAAATTTAAATGAATATCGCATGTTCAACTAATGAATTACAAAAGAAAATGGCAGAAAAACAACGAAAATAATATCGATACAATACGATACTAAACAAAACTGTGCAATTAAAAACGTACCCCCAACAAATCAGTGTATATCCAGTATGTACTCGTGTGTTATACCCTAGTCACACCGCAAGACCGAACCCAGACCGACACCAAACCGAACTAAATTACAAATTTCGCTTTATCGGGCTCCGACAAGAGACCGAACTGGGGTTAGCAGTCACACCAAAATCATTCGGTCTTCTATTCATCGCGTGAATTCGGTTTGCATTCGGCCGAATCAAGACCGATACGACCCCGATGATATTTGAATGGACCCCGACATGAAACCGACAATTCCGAACTCACATGGAACGCAGCCCGAATTCATTCCACTAGTATAAATACGACACTTGGGTTTACTCTACATCTGAACGATAATCATTTCTGATATCAGTTTCATGTTCTATTTCCCAACTCAACATTACGAAAATGATTGTTTGCGAATTCTTGTCTGATTTATGATTCATTATAATTCTTTGTCAAAGTACAAGATGAAGTAATCCTGAACTTAAACATGTTAAATGAAACAACATATGACTTGTACTTGGAGGAAGCTGGCTATATTATGTTGCTTTTTTTTAAAGTGAAATTATGGAATATTTCACTGAATATTATAATCCCATTCTAGTCACAATATATATTTCTGGTCCGTTTATTTATGAGTTTGAATCAATTATTTTAAAAAGCTGTATCACTTTGGTGATCCCTCTCATATATATCACCAAGTTGATTTCTATCCTTCGGGCTTATGTCAGGTTTATAATAGCTTTTATAAAATGGGTAGAAGAATCCCTGCATTCTGATTGGTCAATTAGCATGTAAAAGTTTTTTACTGATGCATGGCTCACTTTAGTTTGATTTTCACAGTTTTTTGCGCTCATTTTATAAAACAAATGCTGCACAGGCATATTTCTTGGATCAAAAAAATTAAACAAATAACAAATTTAAATTTATATCATTAAAAAAAAAAAATTATATTTTAAAATTGATATACATTTTTTTTATATCATTTAAACAAAAACAAAAAATTATATAATTTCAAAAACAAAATTTTTAATTTTAAAATTTATATATGTATCTATCATTAAAAAAAAAGTTAAAACAATTAAAATGTGAAAATCAAAATTTTCCCCAGCCATGGGTCGGTACTTTTGCAGCCATGGGTCGGTACTTTTGAAGCCATGGGTCGGTACTTTTTAGCCATGGGTCGGTACTTTTGAAGCCATGGGTCGGTAAATTTAGCCAATTTAGCCATAACTGGGAAAAAGTCAGATTTTCACATTTTTTCGCGCCCATTTTTATAAAACAAATGCTGCACAGGCATATTTCGTGGATCAGTAAGAATTGTATGCACTCGTTTAACTTTGGAAATGGTCTAAAACCCACTCGCTGCGCTCGTGGGTTTAAACCATACCAAAGTTAAACTCGTGCATCCAATTCTTACCGATCCACTCTTGCCTGTGCATCATTTGTATACTGACCACTCGAGCAATGAAAATTAAAGCGCCATACTAGGGTTTTCTCGGGGTTTTTTATAGCTCAGTTGGTAAGAGCACCGGACTAGCAATCCTGAGGTCTCGGGTTCAAATCCCGTTGAAATCCCATTTTCTTTGCTCCTTTTCAATCACATTATCTGGTCAGTTTCTTTATATGTTTGAATTGAATAGTATAATGATATAAATAAAAAAAGTCATTAAACAGCAGTACTGTTTTATCTTCAGTGATTGTATATGTTTTTAGTTGTGTCTACTTAACTTCTAGACTCATAAATTACTTAAAAGGGATCTATTAGCAGTGTCCACAAACTTCCGAGTGTTTTTTTTCACATACCTCGTTGTATTAATATCACCTATTTAAGAACAGCTTTTGGGGCACGTTGTTTTGATGTATGCTTAAAGTATTTAAATTTCGAAAATCTCTATTGGAGAATTCCAACTGTGAATGACGTTGGTGTAATGAGTAGGGGAGTTGCAATTCGCACATAAATCGGTCACATGACATGTCATTACCTCGGAATGATCAGTGGACGTTCATTCTTCAAAGTAATCGTGAACATACATAACGTAATAATTGTGTACGAGGTCCACTCATAAAATAAAAATGGTATATATCATGGAAATCAATTATGAATATCTTTCAAGTATGATAAAAGAGACCCCAATCAAACTATTAGTTCAGCTTAAAGATAACGTTGAGTATTGGTCAAACTTAACTTTAGTAACCAAGACCTGCACGATTACGGTACAAACTAATAGTTATGCTCGAAAAGTATACACAATTACAAACGACAAAGTAAAACCCCTGTTATCATTCAAAAAGAGCCGTTACAACTCAAGTGTCAAATTAACTCTAGAGAACGCTAGCGCGAAGCGCTAGCGTTCTAGGTCCTCCTAATAGCACCGCGCATATTCATGTGTATTGCACGCCCCGTTCGCCTTTCACATTGGCGCGCTGCGGCGGCCATCACGATCATCTTTCGTTCAAAATTATGTTCGGAGTCGCGCTAACACATGGAGAGAAGTCGAGGAGGCGCATATATCACTGAATTTTTGCGGAATGGAGGAGAAAATCATAATTTTAATCCACCCGATAGTTGGATCACATAATGGAGAGTGAATTGGTGGTAAGTACCGTATCATATGTATAGTTTTAAGCACAATTAGCGTGCTTACAAATATTAATTTTCAGTCCCGTATTAAGAGGACCTAGAACGCTTGCGCCTCGCGCTAGCGTTCTCTAAAAAGTGATACCCGGACGTCAATCACTTTTATAAATATTTTGAAAGCAAATTTCACAACAATTAGAGCATTTGAATGGGAATTATTATTATTTCGATGAGCGATGATCTTTCATATGGAATTGAAATCAACCAAATCCGTTACAATTAATTTTTTTTTTTTGGGGGGGGGGGGCACTTTGGAAATTACCAATACTCAAGGTTACCTTTAAGTACTTACATTATGGGATGGTGGTCTTTATATTACATATCATTTTGTATTAGTGCATCTTTAGTACGTGTTTGTGTGAATGAGCGTAAGTGTGTGTGTGTGTGTGTGTGTGTGAGCGTGTGTCACCCCCACAAGTATCGACTCTCTAACATGCCACTTACAAATAGACATAATAATGCTGTTGCCGAAAGTTTGTGGGTTGATACATTTTATTGCTTTTATTTATTGTATTTAAACAAATTTCTTGACTATAATTATATTCATAGCACGGCTCAAAGCAATAGAGGATATATTTTTTTCCAGAAAAACATTTTAGGTAAATATGCCCAAGATATCAACCCTCTTCCATATACCGGATGTGCTTATAAGTGGGTAAATATCGCATCGCTCGAGGGCTATTCGGTCTTGATTCGGTTTGGTATCGGTGTAGTTGCGGGCATCATTTGAGTACAACATTTCCATTCTTTTTTCTTGCGGTTTCAGTTCGGCCGAATCCAAATGGCATCAAAACCGAACCCAGCCCGAATTTTCACTCCGACACCAGGTGGAATCCAGGTGGAATCCACTCCGAATCCTCCCCGCATTCCCCGAACCGTCCCCGACACGACTCCGACACGTCCCCGCAAGCACCCCGATACTTTGTCGGAGTGGGTTCTTTCAAGCACGCTCGAAAGAACCCACTCCGACAAATTCGGAGTCCGAACTGGACCTCGACAAGAGACCGACAATTCCGATACCACTTCGACACCAAACCGCTAGCACCCCGAACGTCCCCGCAACGTCCCCGAAATTTTCGGTCTCGTGTCGGTCTGGATTCGGTTTGCGGTGTGACTGGGGTATGACATTGAATGATTAAAGGTGCACCTGTTAAGTGTCTAACTCCACACAAATTAATTTGAGCTTGCACATTTCTCTTCTACGGTGTTGTTTGGCTTATGATAAGAGAATAATAAAATAGGGTTAGATTTTTGTTAATGCCCCCTTAGTATGACGATATCTATCATTGATAATCATTCAGCTCAGGAGCGTTTATAAACGGTCATAAACGTTATACTGTAATTAGTTGTAAAAGCTGACGCAAATTTTCGCTTTTTTAACCACGAAAGCAGTGTTCTTTTTCAATGAAACTTTCACACATCATTAGGACATAATTATCTTACAATGATTTTGGTATAGGATTGAAGTCTCAAATGTAATTTTGGGTAATCTCTGACACTTTACAGGTGCACCTTTAATATACAAGCATACTATGTATAAAAGCAATAATTTCGGATTGGTTGAACAAAATAAGTGATCCACAAATTTGACTTCGGGGCTTAAAATTAGTGTTTGTTATTTATCTTTAGACCGATTATCGTGAACGTTATTATCTTGTAGGAAATTGTATTTATCCGTGTATAATGACAGCAAGCAAATTCATGCTGGATTTTAGATATTGTTTAGTAGATTTTTTTTTTCAAGTATCTCTTGTAAGTGAAAGAAGATACGGCTGCCATTTTGAACGCCATTTTGCAATAGGGAGATGATAACATCAAAATGTTCGAAGTAAGTACCATGAATCCTCGAAAATATTTCTTTATTCTCAATTAATATGATTTTAAAAAGCGTGCTTATTGTTCTATGATCTTGCAGCCTTACCACGTAAAAACAAAAATGAAATGGCCGCTTTTTAGACTTTGGCCGCCCACCCATCTACCGTTTGTTCTGCCGGGCTTACTAAATATTGAAGTAGTTCAATAGAATAATGCGATTCACTTTCCATTACGCCCCTACGCCATGGTGACATCGCAACGGGACAAGAATCTAAAGTCATAACAATAGAAAGTGTACATGGTCAAGTGGTCAGAGCTCTGCTCCTGCATGGCACAATAGAAAGTGGCAAATCAAACAGCTAGTCGTGCGCTAAAATGTATTAAGTGAGGTCCATTGTTGCACATTGTAGACTCATAATTCAGGCGCACTGTGCTCTTTACATTGATAGCACTACGTCTTTTCGCACGTGAAGAGATGGTCTACATTGTCTAGTGGTCAGAGCTCTGCTCCTGGCACTAATGAAAACGGCCCGGGTTTGAACCAGGGCTGCGTCTCTCGGATGGTGACGGCAAATGGCGGTCCCTTGAATTGAACGCGTGTACCAAATAAAAACTAACCAACCACCACTGGACTGGAAACATGTGGAAGGCGCAGAGGTGTCTGTGGGTCGGTCTACCCGCCTTCGCTTTACCTTGCGCCATCGTTTTTCTCATGGTGATCTACGGAGAGAATATAACGTGGTCGGCTACTGGGAAGCCATTGGATAACCCATCCCACTACAGACAGGTCGCAGATCCTAACTCTACTAGCAAAAATGCAACAGGTAAATTCATGTATACCCTTCAGATCAAACATATAGACCTAAAGGAAACTGACCAAAAATATAGTACATAAATGAAAATGAGCAAAGAATAATAGGGTTTCGCCGGGAATTGAACCCGAGACTTCCGGATTGCTAGACCCACGGGCGTAGCGACTTACGTAATACATATTCATCAGGGGGGGATGAATGAATAGATCATCCCCCCCAGTTGAATGGGTATCAATGACATGTCTACGCCCGTGGCTATAGACTAGTGCTCAACCATCGAGCCACAAGACCCTTGTATGCAAGCCTTTAAAATAGTGCCTGTATGTTTCTTTCGAGTTCTCATTTATTTAATGCCCTTCAAAACCGTTACATGAAGCGCTTTAATATATAAGAGGGTTTTAAAACTGATAAAACATTGTTTTACCAATTTGAGATAATCGCGATTATAAACCTGCTGGAAAACAAATAAAATCCTAAGAGAATGTTTATATGTTTACACTTTCAATCATATCTCAAAATATGCCTTGAAAGGCTTTGAATAAGGTGTAATTTAGAAGACAATACATTATTTTGTTTGATATAATTGTGCTTTTATCTTTAAAAATTATTGAAAATGTCGATCGGTTTTTGGCATAAACTCTTTATTAATTTATTGTTATGTACCTTGATAATATTCCCCAGTATTGTTGTAGTATCAGCCAATTAGACAATATAATATACACGCACATCTTCTAGTATTTCACCTGAGAAATGTACAGTTTTGTCATTTAAATCCCGGACAATGTTACCAACTATAATGGCTGAATGGTACATGCACATTACTGTACTGTCATTTGTATAATTGGGTTGGGCGGTATATAAATTAACACATTTTGAAAATGTGATAACTTGATCCTTTTAATACCCAAATCACATGACTTGTTTTTATTTTGTGTGTGTGTATGAAAATTACATTATTCCGGTATATAGTAAGATGTTTTAAGAATCATGTTTCCTACTTTTCTATCTAAATTGTATGTAACCAGATTTCTCAATTTATACTGGACAGCGCTGTCAGACAGACTTAAACTTTATTATATAGCCACACCGTATGCATTGTGTGTTTAACACAATACACACAGAAATAAAGGGAGTACATGTATTTAGTGTTGACAATCTTGGCGCTTCTCATTTTCAATCAAAGCTGTAAACGGCTAAGTTTTGAAGCAAACAAAATAGTGAATCAGATGCAAATGATTTCTCTCTTGTTTGAGCTGTGGGCATTTTATGGCCTTATAATGATCACAAAACTACCAATTGAAATGGGACAAGTTGACATTTGCTCCGTATTCGTAATATCATTCATATGTTATTATTATCCATTTCTGTCATTATTGTTCGTATATTAAAGGGATAGTTGAGTTTTGGTACAGAGGGCGCTAGACTACTTTTTTTTGTGAGGTAATGAAAAACTGAGTGTAAAATTTGAAAGAGCATAATATTTAAATAATAAAATCATGTTTGTTTGATCAAAATCGGTTCAGAGACGGCTGAAATATCCATAAATATAACAATTTGTAATAAAGCTGGGGCCCCAGGTTTATTAGAGAATTTTGAACCAGCCGTTAAAAATTCAAAAAAATGCTTCCTCTTTTAAAAAAAATACAAAATAGGTATTTAAATAGTTGTTGGTTATTTCTCTATCTAATCACTATTTCAACAAAACATCACATGCACAATATTTTATTCAAAATGGTTGAAACCGATGAGTGTTTAGAGAGCGCCCTCTTACGTTTTAACGGCTCTTTTTGAATAATAACATGATCTTTACTACGTCATTTGTAATTTTGTGTTCCTTTCTAGTTATAACTATTAGTTTGTAATGTAATGATGCAGGTTTTGGTTACTAAAATTCAGTTTCACCAAAACTATACTCTCCTTACCAGAACTCAACTATCCCTTTAACGGATTTCTTTATACCTCGTGATTTCGTCTTATAGCTATTTTTATCTTTGTGAATATCGTTGTATTTTATTGTACACGCCACTGCAATTAAGCTTGTAGCTGTGAATGTGGCATTTTGTTTGTTGAATAACATTATTATCATATTTGTAAACGGAAGAAGTATTATTAAAGGATAAACTTTGAATTATAATTGACCTTCTGAATTTAGACGTATACCTTGAATACGCACACTAAAATATTTTCAACCATTCAAGCATCGATGAGTTATAACTTTTAATTATTAATGATACTATTTTGAGTTAGGATTCAATTTGACCAAAGTCATGTCCACAGCTGCACTATCCCTTTAAATTAAATGACCTTGCAATATTGACCTTCTGAAATTAGATTACCTTGAATGACTCTATGATTATTACTTTTTATAACATATTCAGAATATCATTTCGATTCCCAGGAACAGGGACCATTCATAAGTGCTCGGCCGATCCACAGTTTGCTGCCTCCATAAACAACACGAAATATGGCCACCCAGTGTATAAAAAGGTGAGGATACTTTGTTTTAGCCCATTCGGGACGAATCACGAACACAATAATGTATAATACGAGCTACCAAGATCAATGACATCGGACGGGTTGCAATAGTATTGACAATACGTGCAATTGTCAGTGGTATTGTTCTACCAGAATAAAAATGTTTTAGAGCTGTTCTCGCTGATAGTAATGGCCTAGTCCTACACTGTAAAAACGCTGCGTAAAAATGGTTGTTGAATCTTTGTATACAACTTTAGGTGTAGCATGAATAGTTGTAGAGAGAAGGGTTGTGTAAAGCGGCCATTGTTTAAGCGTTTTTGACAAGTGTTAAATCACGTGATAGTTTCGACCGCAACAAAACCCCTTTTGTCCTCCAGCAGACCAAGCGAACCGAGTTAGCGCAGTCAGTAGCGTGTAAGACTTATAACCCAAAGACCCCCGGTTCGATTCCGACCTTGCCGCTTTTTAGTACTTGCTATTTCAACAACAGGGTTGTTGAAATTTATTCTAAACAACAGTTGTTGACAATTTTTAAACAACAGTTGTGTAAACTTTAAACAACTGGGGTTGTTGAATGTTTTCAACAACAGTTGGATGGTTCATAATTATGTTAAACAGCGGTTGTTGAAAATGTTCAACAAGTTGTTGAATTTGTTTACACAGCGTTTTAACAGTGTATTGCACCGTTTCTCCTTCCGGTTCATATCCGTTTGACGTCCGGAAGGTAATAACGGGAAACGAAATGATGCGGACCAAGTTCGGAATGGACTAGTATATAAGATGCTTTTAATTCGGCTTAGTTTCGCGTGAAACGAAACTTCATGGAGATGCGCAAGATACCGACCGTTTCGCCACATTTTGGTCGGATAGGAAACGGAAGGTGTGGGGCTAGGCCATGAGATACTCTTTACTTAAATACACGCTTTGAAATAATGATATGATTACAATTGCAGAAGACCCTGACTATATAAAAGGCAATTCAATGGATATGACAACGTATGGATAGATTTTGTAAGTTCGGAGCCCTAATCCCGTTTTCATAAAAGCAGACAAAAAAGTTTTCTCAGTCACTATACAGTATATGGTTATCTTGATTACCCTATTTGGCAACTAGTCATATCGTCTAAGATATAGACATAGAATTGACCTAAACTATAGTGCGACTTTATGAATATGGGCCCATGTATGATTAATGTATTTATTTTAAGATTACACATTACAATAACTCACGCACTTTATTCAAAAGTCGTCACGCAGACGTCATTTACAGGACTGGTATGAACATTTGGATACCTATTTGCTTCATAATTTTGAGCGGATTTTAAGAAAATTAATCTTCCGGAACTTTAGCATGTTTAACATTGCTTCTAAAGGTAGGGTGCGATGTATACGGTACCATGTGAGCATTCTAGTGTGCCTATTCGATGAACATTTACAATTAGATAATGATGAATACTATATTATTATTTCACAATAATTTATATTATTACTATGAAAGTTCATCTGTATTGGTAGTTAATATGAAATCTATTTTAAACTTTTGATCACAATACAAATATTTACCTCCGAAATTTTCGGCTGTCATCTACAGCCTTCGTCAGCGATGTGACCCGACTTGACCTTTCGTGACGTAACGATCGATCATCGGGTCGTAGACATTCAGAAGCTTGTATCGCCCCCCGTCTCGGTTCAGTGAAGGTTGAAAGGCCCGGATGTAGATTGCTTCCTTCACCCCTCTCTCGAAGTATCGGGCCTCCCTGTCCAAGATGCGAACCTCTTTCAAGTCCACTTGATGGCCAGGAGACTCGATATGGATGTGTTGTGACACCTCCGATGCGTACGAGCTGGGGCGTCGGTGTTCCAAAAACCTGGTCTTGAGAGATCGCTCTGTTTCTCCGATGTATGATTCCTTGCAGAGGAGTTCACTGAACATCTGAACTCGATTGACCCGGACATCAAGTTCACTACCGAAGGTGAGGAAGACAGATCGATAGCATTCCTCGACACTTCCACAGTGATCAAGCCCGACGGTAGCTTGGACATTCAGATTTACCGGAAACCTACCCACACCGATCAAAACCTCAACTTCACTTCCAATCATCCGCGAGAACATAAATTAGGAGTTATCCGTACTTTGTTCCACCGTGCTGAGACCGTAATCACTGATCCTCTGACTGTCAAGAAAGAGAAAGAACACATCACGAAAGCTATCTCCAAGTGCGGTTACCCTCGTTAGGCTTTCAACAAACGCCAAAAGCCAACGGAGGGTGAACCTGCCAGGAAAGACACACAACCTCCAAAAGGACACGTTGTTCTTCCCTACATCAAGGGCATCTCGGAAGCTCTTCGACGGACCTTCAATAAGGTTGGCATAAGAGTGTCATTCAAACCAACTCGAACACTTCGCCAATTCTTAGTAGCTCCGAAAGACAAGACCGAGAAGAAGAACGCAACGGGGGTGGTGTATATGATTCCTTGCCAAGGACAGACAACGAAAGGCATCTGCAAGGAATCATACATCGGAGAAACAGAGCGATCTCTCAAGACCAGGTTTTTGGAACACCGACGCCCCAGCTCGTACGCATCGGAGGTGTCACAACACATCCATATCGAGTCTCCTGGCCATCAAGTGGACTTGAAAGAGGTTCGCATCTTGGACAGGGAGGCTCGATACTTCGAGTGAGGGGTGAAGGAAGCAATCTACATCCGGGCGTTTCAACCTTCACTGAACCGAGACGGGGGCGATACAAGCTTCCGAATGTCTACGACCCGATGATCGATCGTTACGTCACGAAAGGTCAAGTCGGGTCATATCGCTGACGAAGGCTGTAGATGATAGCCGAAAATTTCGGAGGTAAATATTTGTATTGTGATCAAAAGTTTTAAATAGATTTCAAATTTATATTATTTTTGTGGAAATCATCGAACCTTTTCAAAATGTATATATGTGTTAAAATTGTAAATTACATTTTCCGTGTTACAGTTTCCGTGTTTCAATTAATTTATAGCATATGATGTTATGTAGTTTTATGTAACAACTCCAAAATGTTACTTCAATGTGTCTTGTTTTTAAAATCTGCATAGCCTTTTAAAATTCTAACAAGGCATACAAATTCGCTGTAATCGTCTTGCTGATTTTCATCCAGTAAGTGTAACACTTTTCAGGATCGCATTAAAAAGATGATAATAAATTTGTATGCTTCATTTATTGCGCTCTATTATTTTATTGATTTTAAAAATGATATCGTGACAAAATGTAAACTAAAATGAGCATACCCCAAACATATATTTATGGCTATACTACACTATGAACGTGTGTGTGTTTTGTTCATTGATTTCCAAATTAAATTCAGGACAAAAGATGCATTTAGATGAGCATTTCCAAAAGAAAAAAAAAGAAAAAAAAATATTACACTACTGATAACATGTTTTTGTTAACTTGATTTTTAAATTCAATTCAGGACAAAACGTGCATTTATGTGAGCGTTCCGAAATGTGGGAGTCGAACGTTTGTATGGATATCGTGGGGTCTGAAGGAACAGACTACTATCAAAGCCATTACTAATACACCCTACCTTCTGTTGGATAAATCGGAAGCAAAGATGGTAAGACCAAGGATAAACTCCTACTTCCATGGTAAGACACAGGCAGTCAGTAAACTATCCATTTTCTGCCTCCTTGTTATAATCCAAAATGAAAATAGGATTTCCCCGGCGCTGCACAACACATTTTTTTTTTGTGAGGTAATGAAAAACTGTGTGTCGAATTTGAAAGAACATGCAATTTTAATGGCAGAATAAACTTTATTTGGTCAAAATCGATTCAGACATGGCTGAAATATCAATAAATATATCCGATCGTAATAAATTTGGGCCCCAAATTTATTCGATGATTTAATTTTTTGTTTTTTTGTTAAATGCTTACACTTTTTCCAAAATTTCCAAAAGCGGTTTTTAAATAGTTGTTGATGATCTCTCTATTTAATCATTATTTCAACAAAACATCACATGCATAATTTTGTATGAAAAATGAGTGAAACCAATGCCTTTTTAGAGAGCGCCCTCTTGTGTTTTAATGGCTCTTTTTGAATGATAACAGGCTTTTTACTTAGTCGTTTGTAATTTTGTATACATTTCTAGCATGGTGGAGTTATAACTATTAGTTTGTAATGTTACTGTGCAGGTTTTGGTAACTTAAGTTCAGCCTTACCAAAACTGTATAAAATATATCACAAAAATACACCTTTTATCAACCATTTGCCAGTATTTGCACATGTCAACAAAATTACTAGATCCATTTAAAGGGCCTCTTGTATGCGCGTCTCATGAAATAATATAACATTCACATTTTTAGTTGTTCCACGATGAATTTTAATTTTTAATTTTTAAGAGGTGTTGTCAGCTCATTTATTATCTTATTCGTCTAAACGTCTTCCACTACCGTATAATGATAGTGAATTGAAGGGGGGGAAAGGAATAAAGAACGTATAGCGCTCATAATAATTGTTTTCTATATGCCATACATAAGTTGACAAATGTATTGTATACTAATTCCAGAGATCGGTTTTCGATGAGAAACTTTCATCGGTGCCACCCGGCTCTCTTATCCATGGTCATATGCGATTCATGAACTTTGCAGAGTGAGTATATAAACTTTATGGTAGGTCAGAAGTTCGTCGATCAAATCAATCATTACTCACATAATGATTATCATTATCAGCATCATCATTATTACTATTATTATTAGTAGTAGTAGTAGTAGTAGTAGTAGTAGTAGTAGTAGTAGTAGTAGTATAATTATTATAATAATAATTATTATTATTATTATTATTATTATTATTATTATTATTATTATTATTATTATTAATATTATTATTATCATTGTTATTATTATCATTATTATTATTATTACCATCATTAGTATTATTAATACATTGTATTATTATTATTATTTTCATTATTATTATTCTATACTGCTATGTACATTTCTGGCTTACCATGGTTTACAAAATTAAACGGTAATTAAAATAGCTTATATTTAAATTTGGTTTTGTGCATGAATTGTGTCATTCATTCAGTCAGTCAGTCATTTATTTTATTCATTATCATAATAATGATCGATATATATTATTTTGCAGTCCCAAACAAATGCCTGTTTACATAAGTATGTTACGCGACCCACTTTCACGGCACGTATCATGGTACTACTTTATGCGCTATGGGGACGCTGATATGGATGGGAAGACACTACGAGCAAGCATACTAGACTCGGGAAGACCGGAGGCGGTTAATGAAGTGAGTTTTATGACAAAATCACGTAACTATAAATGAATGGATGTGAATGAATGAATGCATGAATGAATGAATGAATGAATGAATGAATGAATGAATGAATGAATGAATGAATGAATGAATGAATGAATGAATGAATGAATGAATGAATGAATGAATGAATGAATTAATTAATGAATTAATTAATGTATTTATTTATTTATTCATTTATTTATTTAAAACAAAAATTCAAATCTATTTATTTATTTATTTATTTATTTAATTGTTTATTTATATATTCATGTATTTATTCATGAATGAATGAATGAATGAATGAATGAATGATTGAATGAATGAATTCATGAATTAATTAATTAATGTATTTATTAATTAATTAAGTTATAATTTAATTAATAAGATAATTAATTAATTAATTATCATTCTTGTTAATAGGTTGCTTGATTAATTGCTTGATTAATTGAAAAATCAGTTTATGTATTAATCAATTAATGATTGCATTAATAATTTAAATAAATTAATGAATAGTGACTGAATCAATAAATCAATCAAATAATTCATTAATTAGTCGATAATTCAATACACTAATGGATTAATTGGTGAATGAATAAGTTCATGAATTAATGATAATTGAATAATTAATTGACTATTTATTAATGAAAATAATCCATTACTACATCAAAGAATGAATAAATGAAATAACTAATTAATGGACAGGTGGATTGATAAATGAATGACTGAATGAATGGATGAACGAAAAACAAGATTGAATTGAATAATAATTATACTGGACATAATGGCCCGTATTCACAAAGGAGGTTTGTACAAACCCCGGTTCAAACCCCGGTTTACATCTATGGAATGCCAATTGTAAACTGATGGAGAGAGAATGTGTACCATCAACATTGTTAACAAGTAATGAATTTACATTCTCTTTCCATCAGTTTACAATTGGCATTCCATAGATGTAAACCTCGGTTTGAACCGGGGTTTGTACAAACCTCCTTTGTGAATACGGGCCATATTGTATAATTAAATGTTATTTTCCGTATTTGTTCTAGACCTACGATGAATGCGTGCAAAAGAGTCGACCAAGTTGTTCGAATCGCTTCAATACTAACCTGATCATCACAACATTCTGTGGTTACGAAGAGAAATGCAAGTACGTTTTTATTTTCGTTTTCTTTTCCGATCAAATTTGTTTTTGTTTCTTCTAATTTATGAAAGAGAATAGATTAAAGGGATAGTTGAGTTCTGGTAAAGAGAGTACAGTTTTGGTCAAACTTAATTTTAGTAACCAAAATCTGCACCATTACATTACAAACTGATAGTTATAACTCCACCATGCTCAACAAACTAAGTAAAAAGCCTGTTATCATGCATTCAAAAGAGCCATTAAAATTCAAGAGGGCGCTCTCTAAACCCTCATCATTTAAATAAAATATTGTGCATGTGATGTTTTGTTGAAATGGTGATTAGATAGAGAGATAATCAACAACTAATTAAAAACCTCATTTGTAAATTTTTTAAAAGAGGAAGCATTTAAACAAAATGTTTTACGGCTGGTTCAAAATTATCGAATAATTGTGGGGCCCCACAATTATCACAAATGGTTAGGTTTATGGATATTTCAGCCATTTCTGAACCGATTTTGATCAAATAAAGTTAATTCTGTCATTCAAATTGTATGCTCTTTCGAATTTGACACTCAGTTTTTTATTATCTCAAAACAAATTTATTTTGTGTAGCTCCCTCTATACCAATACTCAACTTTCCCTTTGAGCAGTCTGTTTCTCCAAAATAAAGTATAAAATCAATGTTGCACAACACAAATGAAACCCCTTTATTCACAGGTAAACCTGTCATTGGTTTACAACATGGTATACAAATTGATGTATATTCTCATTCATCCAGTCGAAGTAGATATCAAAATTTATAAATCAAATTCTGGACTGAACTCACTTTTGTAAGTGCGACGTTTCGCCGATGTCTATCGGCTTCATCTGGCAACCCGCCAAAGTGGAGGGTGGTCTTATACAGGGTGGCCCAGAAAGGATGCAACACCTACGATCGTTAATTTCATCAACACCATCGACCAAATGTCATTGTTTTTTCTTTGATTGGGTAGAACATTCTTTTTCCAACAAAATGATACCATGAGCATTGATTTTGGGTAAGGCGTTTGGATCCTAGGGCCATTTTTCTGAGGCAATGGGCCGTATGCATAAAAACAAGCAATTGCTTGTGCTAGCCTTTTGCTTGAATCGGTATGCATAAAAACAAGCCATTGCTTGCAAGCAAAAGCATTTGCTTACAAGCACAAGCAATTGCTTACTGCTCGTAAGCAATTGCTTACCAAACAAGCAATTGCTTAAAACCGTATGCATACAACGAACCTTTTACTTGTCTTGATAAGCAATTGCTTGCGTTTTTTCAAGCACATCCAGACCAGCTTGAGCTCTTGCTTACTCAGGGCATTCGCGTTTAAGAATCAAATTTTCGTACCGTTTCAGGATGATTTCAAGCTCCATATTCCAGAGGTTATGTTGTGATCAAATTCCTGTTATTTTATACTTTTTACGGCAATTTTTGTCCATCGATCTGCACAGAAACCCCCCTGATGCTCCGCGCTGTTTCCCCCCTATTTGCGTAATAAAAAATACTGCTGCCAGGTCGGGCACGAAGCGTTGTTGCCCTGCAGTGCGATGTTCGCACAACCGTAACGATCCTTTGTCCAACACGTAAGCAATTGCTTAGGCAGTGCAAGCAAAAGGTTTCAACACAAGCAAAGGCTTGTGCATACGAATTTAAGCAATTGCTTGAACTTGATCTTTTGCTTGACAAGCTCTTGCTTGTGCTTAAATCATTTGCTTATAAGTAATTGCTTGTTTTTATGCATACGGCCCATTGTCGTTTCCTAGCTGTGTAGGAACGTCAGTCACGCACTGGTGCGTTGGTGCGAGACAAGCGGCTTGGAATGTCCCGGATGGCCCTATATCCCAAGCATGAGACAAAAGAAGTTGTGATCTTGGACAAGGAAAGCAGATGGTTTGAACGGGGAGTCAAGGAAGTGATTTGGGAGAGAGTAGAGGAGCCAAAACTAAACAAGAAAGGGGACTTCGTTTCTACCTATCTCATGCTTGGGATAGGGCCATCCGGGACATTCCAAGCTGCTTGTCACGCACCAACGCACCAGAGCGTGAGTGACGTACCTACCACCTCGGGTTGCCAGATGAAGCCGATAGACATCGGCGAAACGTCACACTTACAAAAGTAAGTTCAGTCCAGAATTGTATTTATAAATTTTGATAACATGGTATATATCTATGGATTGCCATTTGTAAACTGATAGAGAAAGAATTACAACTTTTTTTAATTCTTAAAGGGATAGTTGAGTTCTGGTAAGGAGAGTACAGTTTTGGTGAAACTGAATTTTAGTAACCAAAACCTGCATCATTACATTACAAACTAATAGTTATAACTAGAAAGGAACACAAAATTACAAATGACGTAGTAGAGATCATGTTATCATTCAAAAAGAGCCGTTAAAACGTAAGAGGGCGCTCTCTAAACACTCATCGGTTTCAACCATTTTGAATAAAATATTGTGCATGTGATGTTTTGTTGAAATATTGATTAGATAGAGAAATAGCCAACAACTATTTAAATACCTATTTTGTAACTTTTTGAAAAGAGGAAGCATTTTTTAAAAAATTTTAACGGCTGGTTCAAAATTCTCTAATAAACCTGGGGCCCCAGCTTTATTCTGAAATGGTTAAATACAGCGATCGTATGATCGATGTATAGTTTTGTTTATGCAACATTATGAGGTAGTGTTACTTTCAATTACCATCAAACTCGGCAGCTCCATTCTACCTGTACATCAATATCAGGGTAATTTGTGTTTGATATTTCATCAAATACGTTCCCATCGATTTTATCTTAAAGTCATACCTGTAAAGTGTCCAAATCAACGAAAATTACTTGGAGCTTCCTCGTTTCTCTTATACCGTGTTGTTTAGCTTATGGTAAAAGAAGAATAGAAGGGTTTGATTTTTTCAAATGTCCCTTTAGTATGAAGATAATTATCATTTCAATCTTTTATTTCAATCACGTTGATTAACGCTTTTGATAAAAAGTACAATTGTCCTAGCTGAGAACGTCCGCATGCAGCATGCGTGAGAACATTCCGGAGATTGAACTTTGAGCCGAGCGAGTGCAAATTCCATGAATTCTGTACTACGTGTGTAAACATACATGGGTGCGAATATCTCAAACGGATCATTCATTACTGCGACAAATGTATGGCAGACCATCAGTATTCGGTGATAAAATATGAACTCAATATTCGTTTTTTTCACTAGGTAAACAGTGTTCGTTTTCTTTCAAACTTTCACAAATCTTTCAATTGTATTTTACAATGATATTGATATAGGATTGAAGTCTCAAATGTCATTTTGTGCAATATCTGACACTTTACAGGTATGACTTTAACGTGTTGACAGTGTTGTTATGGTCTCGGTAACGACTGACATGGATAGGTGTCAACGAGCTGCAGCCATTATATTTCTAAAGATTGACACATTCAAGAATCAAGACGTTTGTCAATTTAATAATGTATCTAAAGTACATGTACAACAAATTACGACAACTATCAACTATATCCATACATATCAAACTTTGGTCTTTTGGAATAAGTCATATAATACAAATGTACGAATTACGATCATTATCAATACATGTTTATAGAGACAACAATCCGCAATAATACAAATACGTGTGATCGACTTATCGATTTTACTATAGGTTTTCCCATCCATTTTCAAACAATCGTCATTCAATTTCAATCATTGTTAACTTCAATTTCGTCCGGAAAGTCTTTCGCCGATCGTATGTAATGTTCGATTTCGTCATTCATCACACAAGTTCGTTCTTTCGCAACCAAGTTCGTCAATGACCCGATCGTTTTAGTCAAAGCTCATTCAATTTCGTCCGATCACTCCAGCCGGTGTACGGTGTGATGATCAATTTCGTCATTGGGCATTTAATTTCGTTATTTCTCATTCAAATTCGTCAAACAATATTGAAAGCTGTATTTGATATTTTGTTTCATCATCTCTTCATTATTATCCTTTGTTTATTTGAACATGTTGAACCCAGATTCTATCTTTGTTTTGTGTCCCGGAAATTCATACAATTTTAGTCTATCATCTATTGAACAATTTTTGTATTTTATATCATTATTTTGATATTGTAATGTGTCTCCCAACACAGATCTATTGCATGGATCAATCAATCAGACTTTTGGTCAGTTATCGTTTTGTGAATTGCAATATCTAAATGAATTGTTTGTGATCAGTTTATCGTTTTATAAACAATTATTATTGAAGTAATTGCTTTTGAAATGAATTGTATGAGCTTCCATAGGAAAATTCATATGAACCAAAGTAACCAGACTATACATGACGAATTTGAACGACCAAGTCTTGAAATCGGATGACCAATGACGAATTTGAACTTCACATTATGCGTCTTATAACCAGTCGGGACGAATTCCATTGCAAAATGACGAATTAGAGTAAGCCAATTTTGAATTAGAATGACCATTGATCAATTAGAATGGTAAATGACTAAATCGAATGTAGCAATTGCAGTTTCCTAACTTCTCGGGACGAAATTGAAGTAAGCATTGATTGAATTTGATTGACGATAGTTTGAAAATGGATGGGAAAACCTATAATAACACTATCGACTTGTTGAGTTAGAATTTGTTTTGGGGTTTAGTGGGGTCTTTTCTTTGAAAATCATGAATATTATTAGTGTAGTGTAAAGCCCGGTGCAGACAGAGCCGACTCGACACAATCCGACTGGTTTCAATCAGGCTAGAGTTGGGCCCGGTCGGTCGGATCCGATTCATCGTGTTGAATCGGCCCCAACTGGCATCCGACTGTCTCTACTCTCTCGACTGTCAAAATGTGTGTCGCGAGGCACTGAAAACTGAGCCGATCCGAATGAAAACCAGTCGAATCGGGTCGAGCCGGCTCTGTCTGCGCCGGGCATAACACACTTCATGTGTTTTCAAACCCTGTTCAGCCAATCACCCACGTACGCGCTGGAACAGGCCAAACGCAACGTAGACCAATTCTTGTTCGTCGGCATCGTCGAAGAGTACGAGGACTCGCTGCGCGTCATGGGGCGTCTGCTGCCCCCTATGTTCAAAGGTGCCGTCGGGGTTTATCACAAGAAAAAAGGTATAATTGTTGTTTTGTTTCCTTTTCTCCTTTAGGTGTTCGCATTCTTCTGAAATTATGATTTTACAAACATCGAGCATTACTCAAGCATATCTTTAATGCAATGATTACCTTAGTATAATTGTTTGTACACTTAATGACGACAAAAACGTATTGAACAAAATAAAGAAATAAAAGAGAATAAGTGTAGGTACTGGTAACAATAGAAACAAATTTAATATATTTGTCTTGTTTTATCTAGTTGTTTAGAGTTGACAGCGTCACTAACGGCCATCTTACAACTCCCCAATATTGTTTGACCGTGTGTTTGTTTGTTTGTTTATTTGTTTGTTTGTTTGTTTGTTTGTTTGTTTGTTTGTTTGTTTGTTTGTTTGTTTGTTTGTTTGTTTGGTCATTGTTTCCTTTTCCTAACAAACTTATAAGTACACAGGATCTGATAATGTCAAGTTTACCGATAATTATTTCAAAATTTTGTGATATTAATTTTAAGAAGATGGGCATTCCATTCGGACGATTGCTATACAGTAATTTTCTTTGATTGTGCTTTTACAGGGAACAATACAAATGATTGCAATGCAAACTACAATTACCAGCTCCTTTACCATGCATCTCCCCATCCAGATGAATTCCTGTCTAACTCAAAGACATCATTTAAGAAGAAGCCCGAACCAAAGACAGTCGCTATCATGAAGGAACGGATGAAATTAGACTACGAGTTTTACTACTATGTCAGGGAGAGGTTTCACAAGCTCAAACGACATCTAGGTATTGGAGCCTGCTAGCAGTGTGTACATCAGAAACATTCCATCTTTATAAGGAATTGCCACAGAAAATCTTATTTCTTGCCTCCTTCTTCTTTCCTTCTTTCGCCTTCCAATCTCCCCTCTCCCTTTCTCCCACTCTCCCTTTCTCCCCCTCCCCCCTCTCTCTTCTCCCTCTCTCCCACCATGGACCATGTGGTCCATGCTCCCACTCTCCCCTACCAGCCCTCCCCTACCAGCCCTCCTCTCACTCCCTTCTCTCCCTCATTGTCTCTCATTTTAACATCCTTATGTTCGTTGTGAGAGAAATAAATTTAATTTCAATAATATGCTTTCTGCCATTTTTAGCTGTATGATGTTATTCTTTTTTTTTTCATTTCGGACTAGTCCCACAAATTTGACAGTATATTAATGTTTCTAAATGTTCATATCTTTGTCATTATCTTAAAGGTGAATGACAGTAGTGGGAAACGCCACACCCCCTAAAAATGAAATGTACACTCTTATTACCAACTATTTGAAAGAATATAATTTTTCTAATATGGGATTGTACAAATTTGGCCAAGAAACCGCCTTATACTAATTGATATTATTTGCAAAATTATAAATTGATCTGCTGCGGATTGATTTCGCCAACGCGGAATCGCGCATACGCTACGTGCAAATGACCGCGTGCGTGTTCGCGGGCTTGTCCCCAGCTTGTCGATATCTCCAGCACAGCGCTAGCGGCGCGGACAGGTGCGAACGGGTGGTGGATTTCTTCCGATATTTCTGTATTTAACGATGCTTAGGTTCGGATTTTACCACACAAGCCCTATTTAAATACTTATTCAACAATATTGATCAATATAGATGTTTTCGGCTACTTTCCCAAAACTGTTATTCATCTTTAACAATATATCTTAAAGGGATAGTTGAGTTTTGGTATAGAGGGCGCTACACAAAATCATTTTTTGTGAGATAATGAGTGTCAAATTTGAAAGAGCATGCAATTTTAATGACAGAATAAACTTTATTTGATCAAAATCGGTTCAGAAATGGCTACATATCCATAAACATAACCATTTGTAATAACTGTAGGGCCACACAATTATTAGATAATTTTGAACCATCCGTTAATTATTTTGTTTTAATGCTTCCTCTTTTCAACAATTTACATAAGAGGTTTTTAAATAGTTGTTGATTATCTCTATATCTAATCACTATTTCAACAAAACATTACATGCACAATATTTTATTTTAAATGGTTGAAATCAATGAGTTTAAAGAGAGTGCCCTCTTGAGTTTTAAAGGGTACCACCACCCAAAAATAATATTCTTATTAAAGAAAGGTAACATCTTTAGTATTCCATTCCATCAACAAGTTCACAAAAATATGTTTCCAGAAAAAATATATATAATTGGAAACGCATCACCATTCTAAAGCATGCGTTCATGCGGTCTGAATTACGCAGACTGCTATGCGTGCGGTGAATTGCAATGTGCGCAGAGCGAACGAATCGCCCGGGAATCTATTGTTTACAAACGTGCGCATGAATAGCATTAGCGCACTCGCAAATGGTTGGCCCATATGGAACCAGGAAATAGCAGTGGTTCCGTAAGTGGTGGAAATTAATTGCTTTGTTTATGAATTACACAACCCTTTGCAAAATGTTAGGTATCTATTTGATATCACAAAACGGTACCGAAACATATAATAATGTGTTGTTCTTTGCCTGGTGGTCCCCTTTAAGAGAGCGCCCTCTTGAGTTTTAACGGCTCTTTTTTGAATGATAACAGGCTTTTTACTTAGTCATTTGGAATGTTGTATTCCTTTCGAGCATAGTGGAATTATAACTGTTAGTTTGTAATGTAATGGTGCAGGTTTTGGTTACTAAAATTAAATTTGACCAAAACTGTACTCTCTTTACCAGAGCTCAACTATCCCTTTAACAAATTATCTCTTAATCCTCTGAGAGCCAACTTAAATTTCAAGAATTCTCTTGACCCAGATCTTCAGACGTTCACGCGAAAAGCTTAAAGGGATATTACAGTTTTTATCTGAAAAGCGCTTCAAAATATAATTCATTTGTGAGGTAATGAAAAACTAAGTATAATAGTTAATAGGGCACATGATTTTAAAGCAAAAATTAACTTTGTTTGATCAAAATCAGGTTAGGAACCTTTGAAATATACATCCGATTGGAATTTTTAATAACAGCAATTCGATAATGTAGGAAAATATGTATATAGCCTACAAATTTGTTAAAATATAAACCAAAATTGCTTGTTTATTGTTTGTTGATAACTATCTTTTAAACTGTATGTAGCAAAAAATTACATTCCCATTTTTTAATAAAAAAGGCTGAAACTTTTCGGTGGTTGAAGGGCGCCTTTTATGTTGCTAATGGCTGCTTTAAAAAAATGAAATCAGCATTCTAATATAGCCGTTAAGGTGTCTTTCTACCAAGTACCATTCAAGGATTATTAGTTGAATCATAACTTTTAGTTTAACATACATGATTTAGTTACTAAAATTCAGTTGTTTGACCAGAACTATACTATGTGCAATGAAATAAAAAATAAAAAGTAATAAAAAGTAAGTTCAATACATGCAGCTTGGTAAAATGTGTGTGTGTTTATAAAGTTCATGGGCGTCAACAGGCGGGGGACGGGGGGGGGGGGTGGCATGTCCCCCCCCCCCCCCCCCCCCCCCCCATACACACATTTGATAGTGGAGGGGATTGTCCCCCTCACTTTTTCTTATTAAATTGTATACATTACGTATGTTTGATTCCATAGCTTACAATACATATTATGTGAAATTTTCCTGAATAAAACTATTATACTTGTACAAGGGACCGGGTCAAATTACTATAATGGGGGTTCAGGGGGCGCAGCCCCCGGAAGCTTTTGGATTTTTGATATACATAACTAAAGATGTTGACCAGATTTTTAAAAAAGGGAAAGATAGTAGCTATTAAATAGTTAGATACATAGTTATCTAAATTTGAGAGGGAAGAGCGAGAGATCCTGAATAAAACACGTGTACAGGGGACATAGTCATATTACTATAATGGAGGTCCAGGGGGCGCAGCCCCCGGAAGCTTTTCGATTTGGGCAGATTAGCACTCTCAAGATGTGGTTTAAATTGCATCAACTTTCACATAATGAATGATAGGGGGCATTTTAATATATATTGAATCCCAAATACTGGGGGGAGGGGATAATAATACAAGCCTATTAGCCTACCCCCACCTCAAATATTGGGGGATAAATCCCCACCCCCCCCCCCCCCCCGTGATCGACGCCCATGATATAATGTGATATATCTGTTTTTTCTATGGGAGACACATACCTTTTTTTTATAGTAATAACAGGGGTATAATTATAAATGAATGTATTTATGATGTGGTTGCATGTACAAGCTCTGTATAATATATGTATATATTTGATACAAATCTACTTTGTAATAAACTTAAACTGCAAATTGCTTTTTAATGTAGCTGCTATTTTGTGAATCTTAATCAACTCCTCATTCATTGGACGAATAAATGAAATATTTTGTAATCAATTAACTTCGATGTTTATGTTCAGTAAATCATTTGTGTGTGTAAAGTGGTGCGTATAATAAAATATCGATCAGTATAACTAATGCAAACACAAAATAGCGAGTGTTATCGGGGCCCAACGAATGCTACAAAGTTTGCAAAAATAAAACAAAAAAACTTTGACATGCTGTGTGACTTCATGTTTCTGGTCAGATACATACAAATCGAGACAAAATAATGAAATAACCGATCAAGAAATTCAAAAAATCTCAGTAATCATAAAGCTCATTTCCCTTCATTTAATGCATGCATTAGTTATGTATTTGTTTTGCCTTGTTTATATACTACGTTTTACGTTGCTATTATTTTGTATGCATTTTATGTTTTTTTAAATTGAGGAAATTATTCAGATTAAAGGGATGCCTGTAAAGTGTCAGATATTGCACAAAATGACATTTGAGACTTCAATCCTATATCAATATCATTGTAAAATACAATTGAAAAATTTGTGAAAGTTTGAAAGAAAACGAACACTGTTTACCTAGTGAAAAAAACGAATATTGAGTTCATATTTTATCACCGAATACTGATGGCCTGCCGTAGAATTGTCGCAGTAATAATCATCCGTTTGATCTTGACGATATCCGCACCCGTGTATACAGACGGTACGGAATTCATGGAATTTGCGCACACTCGGCTCTACAGTCGTATATCGGGAAGGTTTCCCACGCGCGCTGGCCGGACGTGTTCAGCTAAGGCAATTGTACTTTTTATCAAAACCGTTAGCTAACGCCTTTGAAATAATGATTTTCAATGATAAATATCTTCATACTAAAGGGACATTTGGAAAAATCTAACCCTATTTTATTCTTCTCTTACCATAAGCTACTGTAAACAACACGGCAGAAGAGAAACGAGGAAGCTCCAAGTATTTTTCGTGGAGTTAGACACTTTACAGGCATCCCTTTGAAACAAAAAATTAAATAATGGCACATTATGTGATTGATGAGTGCATGTGTGGGTGTGTGTGTGTTTTCTTTTTTTAACCGAGGACTGGATAATAGAGGATTACCCAACCGACTGGCTCTGATCCTGCTTAAATATTGGCATGTGTAGCCGTATAGAGGAACTAAAAAGTTCCAATTCACAAGTCATATTATACTCGAAAGGCCTTCCCGTAAGTGCCGTATATAAGTGTCCGTCTCCCAAAAATTTCGCGGCTGAGGCCGAGACCACTGGTAAGGTTGTTGACAATTGGTTTAGATGGTCGAGACCGATAAAAGGTGGACCCGAGATCGGTACAAAGTGGACCCGAGACCGGCAACAAGAGGACCTTGCTGAATTGTGGGGGGGGGGGGGGGGGGGGGGGGGGGGGGGGGGGGGGGGGGTGTGTACGCACCAACGCACCCCCCTGGCTACGGGCCTGATAGCATTAGAAAGTCCAAGTATTCACAAACAGTCATGTTACAATCTCATTAAGCTAACTGGTTATAATAATTATGAAAATTTCTATGGCACAGCTACTATAATACTGCGCTTCTAAATGAGCTCCCATTAATGAACGAACAAAAGTGGGGTTTTAATAAAACGTTACACCATTGTTGAATTGGCTGTAAACGAGTGGTTGGTTTGTTTATTCATTAATTCTATGGTTACACCCATGTATAATTATAATAAAAAACTGATAACAAATGGCGCCCGTAGAACACGTGACCACATCACATTGTCCATTCACAGTGCTTTCGCGCCTGAAACCACGTAATCTAATCCGGCGTCAATGAATCCAAACGCGACCATTTAAAAGTGATGAAGGCAAATGCGAATGGGTTATATCACCGAGATAATGAGATATCTCTTTGGATTACAGCAATTTGTTTCAAGTTAATCCTGTACCATTTGGCTACTTTAACGTGTTTAATAAACAAAACTACACTTCTATAGCCGTTCCGTTCATGATTGCGATTCACGATGTTTGAAGGGAACCACCACCCCAAAAATTATGTTCTAATATATGAAAGAAACCATATTCCACCAAAAAAAAGTTCAGAAAAAATATGTTTCCTGACAAATGTTACAATAATTTGAGAACTCATCATCATACTAAATGATACTATATAATATGCTTATGTGAAATCGGAACGTATACTTTTATGTTTGTTCGCAGTAGTTATATGATAACGTTTGAATCAAACATTTTGGAGACAACTATTTTTGCAAAATCTTTTTGATCAAAATCGGTTCAGAAACGACTGAAATATCAATAAATAATATATCCGATCGGATCTGGGGCCCAGATTTATTTGAATTTTAAAAATGCTTACACTTTTTCAAAAAATTTCAAAAGAGGTTTTTAAATAGTTTTTGATGATGTTTAATCATTTTTTCAGCAAAACACCACATGAATAATTTTGTATGAAAAATGGTTGAAACCAATGCTTTTGCAGAGAGCGCCCTTTTGTGTTTCAATGGTTCTTTTTAAAAATAATAACAGGCTTTTTACTTGGTTGTTTATATTTTGGGATACCATTCGAGCATGGCTGAGTACTGTTAGTTTGTAATGTTATTATGCAGGTTTGAGTTACTAAAGCTCAGCCTTACCAAAACTGTTAGTTCTGCTAGGTTTACACCATGTCCCCGGCGGCCACGGCACCCCGTTTCAGGCCACCGTGGACAAAACGGGATGGACGTGAGACAACGCGGGGGGACGGAATGGGCAAACGTGACTGCCGTGTATGCCGGGCCAGATTTTTAAACTGTCAACAAATTTGCCACGGCAACCTAGCAGGCCGTAGTAAAACGGGGTGAACGCAACAAAACGTGACAGGCCGTAACACAACTTGGAGGCTGTCCGTAGAAGGACGGGAAGACATTCCCCGACATCTCACGGTCCTTTCCCGTCCTGCTACGGACAGCCTCCAAGTTTTGTTACGGCCTATTACGTACTGTCACGTTTTGTTACGTTCACCCCGTTTTACTTTGGCCTGCTAGGCTTCTCATCCGCACCATCCTAACAAAAACTAGGAAACTAGGAAAAATTTGTCAAAATATCACGGCGCACTACGTTTTGGGCAAACGGGGCTGCCGTGGCCGCCGGGGACATGGTGTAAACCTAGCATTACAAAAGTTAAAGTCCTTCCCGTGCCAATTTTGGCACATAAGGCGGCGCCTATCTCCGATTCATTCGCCCTAGGCCACACGTCTACTAAATGTAGCGAAAGCTACAGAAGGGGGCCATTCCTCTGGTAACTCGTGTTTCCCTTCTCCATTCTATAAATGCCGAGCGCCTGGCTAGAAGGCAGAAGGTACCATTTTTTAAGTCTTTGGTATGACCCGGTCTGGGTTCCAACCCGGGACCTCCCGTGCATAAGGCGGACACTCTAAACGCTAAGCCACCATGCTCGTACTGCCCCTTTAAAGGGATCTAGTCACATTGTAAAAATCCTCAAAACTTACTTGGAACTCTAGAGGTTCTGACATACCTCATTCTATTCGTATTACCAATATATTAAAGGGATAGTTAAAGGTATAGAGGGCGCTATACAGACTATTTTTTTTGTGAGATAATGAAAAACTAAGTGTCAAATTATAAAGAGCATACCATTTTAATGACAGAATAAACTTTATTTGATCAAATTCGGTTCAGAAATGGTTGAAATATCCATAAACATAACCATTTGTAATAATTGTGAGGCCCCACAAATATTCGATAATTTTGAACCAGCCGTTAATTTTTTTGTTTAAATGCTTCCTCTTTTCAAAAATTTGCAAAAGAGGTTTTTAAATAGTTGTTGATTATCTCTATATCTAATTACTATTTCAATAAAACATCACATGCACAATATTTTATTTTAAATGGTTGAAACCAATGATTTCTTAGAGAGCGCCCTTTGAGTTTTAACGGCTCTTTTTGAATGATAACAGGCTTTTTACTAAGTCGTTTATAATTTGTTATTCCTTTCGAGCATGGTGGAGTTATAACTATTAGTTTGTAATGTAATGGTGCAGGTTTTGGTTACTAAAATTCAGTTTGACCAAAACTGTACTCTCTTAACCAAAACTCAACTATCCCTTTAAGCTTGGAACAGCTTTCGGTTTTCCAAATTTATATCTTTCGTTATACAGATATGTATGTTTGAAGTGTTCGGATTTATAATTATCTACTGGATAATTATAACTGTGTACAAAGTCAGTGTAATGAGTTATCAGATATCACTTTGCATTTTCGCTCGTTAATGCAAAGTCATAATTATGACATTCATTTACCATGGCATTTTCACACATATTTCAGTGGACATAATTATCAGATCACAGAAATACACATTTTACCAACCCTTCTTCAGTTTTTGCACATGTCAACAAAGTTACTAGATCCCTTAAATGACGCCAACGCATGTTTACGAGTCTGGGTAGATTTTTAAAGAGCATTGATTTTCATTGTACTTTTGCATTTCGTTACAGTTATTAAACAGAAGAAGAAGGGGCTGTTAAGCAGATTTAGCAAGAAACGCGATTAAGTGGGAGTTCGGAATCTTAAGTACTATAATAGATAGTAATTTAAAAGCTCAAGTTGAGTACAATGAATTGTCAGTATTTAACTGTCTAGCCTCACTGAATACGCTGAATACACGATGAGTAACGAGCAAAAGGAAGTACTATAGCGCTGATAAGTATAGCTGGACGGAAACTTATTATGTAAATCGCTTTCATTCGAAGAAGAAAGCTTCGCTCTTAAAGGGATCTAGTATACATTGCCAAAAGCCACAAAACTTACTTAGAACTGCAGTGGTTCTCTCAAACCTTGTTGTATTCGTATTACCAATAGAAGCATGGAACAGGTTTTGTTTTTTACGAATTTCCATTTCGTTACAAATATATTTACGATTGAAGTGTTTGGATTTTTAACTATCCACTGAAAGGTTATAACTGTGTACAAAGTCAGTTGAGTTAGCAAATATCACTTTGCATGTTCGCTCATTCCTCGGCCATCCATTTAACGTGAAATGCTAACGCATTTACATAGTTAACATATCAGATCACAAAACTACACATTTGATCAACCATTCATCACTTTGGCATGCACATGTCAACAAAGTTACTAGATCCCTTTAAAGGGATCTAGTAACGTCTTTGTTGACATGTGCAACAATTGATGAGTGGTTAATACAATGTATATTGTTGTTATTTGATGTCCACTTTATTTATTGATTGATTTATTTGTTTTATTTATTTATTTTATACTGCAGGGTAGGCCTGTTCAGTTATGCAAAACTGCTTTACAAAGGCGCCTTGGGTGTTGTTTGAAAATTTCAAGTTAAATGGACGTTATATGGCCGAGTAATGAGCAAAAATGGCGAAAGTGATATTCACTAACTCATTGCACTCACTTTGTACACGGTTTTCGCGGTCCAGTGGATAATTTAACATCTGAACACTTCAATCGTAAATATCTTTTTAACAAAAAGGAAATTTTTAAAACCGAAACCTGTCCCATGTTTTTATCGTTAATACGATGGGGTAACCGCTAGAATTCCAATTGGATTTTGAGGATTTGGACAATGTTATTAAGTCCCTTTAAAGGGGGGCAAAGTCGAAAAAGTGGCTTCGTTGAATAAAAAGTTACCATAGTATTTACAAATAAAAGCACAACAAACATTGTTCTAGTATTCATAATGTCTTGACCAATAGATAATACTGGTTCATATCTACAAAACAACACCCAAATTCAGCATTTGCTGTAATTTGTAAATGTTTCTCGGCCAATTTCGTAAATTGTTCATTCGTATTGATAAGCGGTTCATTCAAATTCGCGAAATTAAGCTGAAGGCTTAAAACTGTCGTTCAAAATTGTATTTCCTTCATTCTATTTTTTAGCTCTCCGCTCGAGTGATTTAGCACTTCAATTTAAAAAGCACGCTATTAGCATTCAATTTCGCCAACGGAATTCACGGAAGGCGGTATAACGTAATCACGAATTTTATTGCTTTAAATTGAATGGCAATTTTACGAAATAGAAACACGTTTTAAATCGAATGCAAACAAAATGTTTTCGAATGATCGTTATATGAATTAAAATTCTAAAAAACGAATTTGAACTACAAAATACAGCTGCGGTGACAACATTGGCGAAATTGAATGCACATAAAATTAATTCGTGTGGCCAACTTACGGAATTGACCGATAAATCCTATATTAAAGGTGCACTTGTAAAGTGTCAGATATTGCCCAAAATTACATTTGAGACTTCAATCCTATACCAAAATCATTGTAAGATAAGTCCGAATGATGTGTGAAAGTTTCATGAAAAAGAACATTGCTTTCCTGGTTAAAAAAGCAAAAATTTGCGTCAGCTTTTACAACGAGTTACTGTATAACGTGTATGAGGTTTATGACCGTTCATTAACGCTCTTGAGCTGAATGATTATCAATTATTATAGATATCGTCATACTAAAGGGTTATTTAAAAAAATCTAACCCTATTTTATTCTTCTCTTACCATAAACCCAACAACACGGTAGAAGAGAAATGTGGAAGCTCCAAGTAATTTTCGTGGAATTAGACACTTTACTGGTTTCACTTTAAAGGGATCTATTTGGATCTAAAGCGGTTTTCACACACCTATTAGAAACGTATTAGAAACATGGAACAGGTTTCGATTTTATGAAGGTATCTTTTGTTATAAAGGTATTTTTAATTGAAGCGTTCCGCGGATTTGAAAAATCTTCGTTGGTGAATTTCAACTATACTTCGCACAAAAAGTTCCGCAATCGAGGTTTGCGCATTACTAACTTATCTATTACGCTATTACCATTCATAAATTTGGTATCATTGGAAAGCGTGAATTCTCCCCTTTATATTGATATAACATTTGTATGAATATTATATCATCGAATGTGCATTGCATCCAAATGTAGGGCAAAGTCAAAAGTGAAATGTTGCAAAATGCACTGATTTTGTCAACAGTGTGCCTTCCTTGGCTTGAATGGGAGTGAGGTGGTCATGCATTCAAGCCACGTTTTAACCTTCAAATAAAAGGAAGGCACACTGTTGACAAAATCAGTGCATTTTGCAACATTTCATTTTTTACTTTGCCCTACATTAGGATGTAATGCACATTCCATGATAAAATATCCATAGCAAATGTTATATCAATATAAAGGGGAGAATTCACGCTTTTTAATGATACCAAATTTATGAATGGTAATAACGTAATAGAAAAGTTAGTAATGCGCAAACCTCGATTGCGGAACTTTTTGTGCGAAGTATATATAAATGTATAATGCAATGATTTAGCAACTATCACTTTGTATTTTTGTTAATTTTTTTGGCCATGTTACATTCATTTATCATACAATTTTCACACAGTTCTCAGTCTCAGTGGACATACCGGATCACAGAAATATACATTTAACCAACACTTTGGTAGTTTGTGCACATGTCTACAAAGTTACTAGATCCCTGTAAAGTTAAATTCCGTATCGTAGCATACATCAACAACTTTAAGCCCTCCGCACACACAGAGCCGACTCGACCCGATCCGACTGGTTTTCAGTCGGTTCAGCTCAGTATACTTTGCCTCAGGACTCCTGTTTTGCCGGTCAAGTGCCAGTCGGAGATCGTTCGAGGCCGATTCAACATGTTGAATCGGCTATATACGACTGAGCGAAACCGACTCTAGCCTGACAGAAAACCAGTCGGATCGGGTCGAGTCGGCTCTGTGTGCGGAGGGCTTTACGTGAAATCTAATAAGCAATTATGTATGATTACCAACACGACATTTGCACTGAGCAGTATGAACTGTTAAAGGGGTAGTACAGTTTGGTAAGGCTGAGCTTTAGTAACCAAAACCTGCACAATAACACTTTTGTATATACCTTTCGAGCTACTAGTTTGTAGTGTCACGACAAATTAATGCTAGAAAGTTTATTTTTTCATCGGTAGCAAAATTTCATGGGAAAAAGTTTATATCCTTTCATTTCAAATCTCCTTAATTACGTGTGCCTTTATTATTGGTTATAAGCTAAGGTAAATGCTAGAAAGGTCTTTTTTCATCGGTGGCAGCATTTCATGGGAAAGTGTTAGTTGTTTACAATCATCTAGTCCTGCCTGTCATTTCATATGGATTCCCAAAACGCAATATAATAGTATTACCGATAGGGAGTTACTGTTAAAATTACGTAACCAACTGTATGGTTCCTGCACACAATCAAATCACAGGGAGGCACTAAAAGTCTGCATCAACAAAGTCATATTCAGCTCTTGCTCCGGCCATGCTGAACCACATTCTTTTCAGTGAAGAAAATAAATCGGGAAACTATTACTCTTTCCCATTAAATTTTGCTACCGATGAAAACAAAAAAACTTTCTAGCATTTATGTTACATAATTAGATTGCATACCTTAGCTTATAATCCGAAAGCGCCGCAGGGTATAATAAGATCACCTCTTCATCCTCATCCCCGCATTTAATATCTTCCTCGTTCTGGAGCTGTGGCTTCGTGGGGATTATCTAGCTTTTGTCATCCGCCATTCCTTGTCATAGAAAGCTTATGGTAAGAATGGAACCGTGATTGGATGGGGACCACTGAGCACTTTCATCACGACTTCGCGTCAGAAGTATAATGGAATATTGGGGTAGGCCCAGTGGGACTAAGCCATTATTCTATTGCTTGCATCACTGACAGTCCTCGTAATAGCCAGCCGCGCCCAAGTCTAGCCACAACCCACGCAGAAGATACGAGTATATAGGTCCGGTCTAGGTATAAAAGGGACGACTGGATCGGGGAAGGGCACATTCTGTCTTCTCATTTTCCCGCGTTGCCGTTGCACCGACCAGCTTTCTGTCAAGCTTTGATATCATTTGCAAGATGAAGTTGACGTCGCTTTTCTTGATTGCCGTCATCGGTTTCGCCGTCGTCTCGGCCGAGTTGGAAGGTGAGACCATTTTTTGTCTTCTTTCTGTTTGTCCTCTCTTTCTCTTTTTCTCAGACAGTTGATATAATTATGTTTGTTTGTGATAAGTTTGAAGCTTAAAGGGATAGTTGAGTTCTGGTAAGGAGATTACAGTTTTAGTGAAACTGAATTTTAGTAACCAAAACCTGCATCATTACATTACAAACTAATAGTTATAACTAGAATGGAACACAAAATTACAAATGACGTAGTAAAGATCATGTTATCATTCAAAAAGAGCCGTTAAAACGTAAGAGGGCACTCTCTAAACACTCATCGGTTTCAACCATTTTGAATAAAATATTGTGCATGTGATGCTTTGTTGAAATAGTGATTAGATAGAGAAATAACCAACAACTATTTAAATACCTATTTTGTAACTTTTTTGAAAAGAGGAAGCATTTTTTTGAATTTGTAACGGCTGGTTCAAAATTCAATAAACCCGGGGCCCCGGGTTTATTACAAATTGTTATATTTATCACATCTACAAAGTAAATGGTTCACTCAGGTGAACCATTTACACGCAATTATGCTAATCCGCTGGAGATAACAATACCGGCCATTCGTACACTGTTGCGTTCAACGGTTGAACGCTGTGTTTTAGGACGCATCGGTAAGAAAAACGGACGGGAAATAATCATTTTATTTATACATTTTGCAGTCTTCAAAACAACAAAGTCGGTAATTATTATCAAAGTATATGAATTTTGGATCAAATAAACGAAAGTTTTTTTGCATTTGCTGGTAAATTGAGGGAGAAATCAGCCGACAACAAAATTTGTTTCCGTTGGATAGTGCAGCGGGCGGAAGAAGTTGATCTCCGCACAACGCTATTGTAATTAACCTATGTGTGATATTTATGGATATTTCAGCCGTTTCTGAACCGATTTTGATCAAACAAAGATGATTTTATTGTTTAAATAGTATGCTCTTTCAAATTTTACACTCAGTTTTTCATTACCTCACAAACCAATTAAGTATTCTAGCACCCTCTCTACCAAAACTCAACTTTCCCTTTAACTTGCGCATTAAGTTCTTGTATAATTTAAATATTGCCAAACTTGCAGTGATTCATCCTAGCTTGCACATAGTTCAAACGGAAAATTGTCTTTACCAAAACCCAAAACAAAATTTCGTAAACGCACATGTGGCATTTCTTTGTAGATGTGCACATGAATATAATAGTCTTCCCATTGGAATAAAATTCTGGCCAAGTATAGTTTTTTATTTAATAAGAAGTTGCATTCTTTTATACCCAATTTTGTTTAATCCTCTTCAAATGATAAAATTGATTTAGTAGTATAAATTGTAGTCTGCACTCGTAGTTGTAGGTTGATCGAATTTATTTTTGTAATCATAACAATTTGTTGAAATTCATTGTTAATTATATTGTTGTAAAGGGACCCCATGGAAGATTGGCCATGTCTACATAGACGGCGCTGAATGGACCATCCCTTCGAATCCATTGTATTTAGTTTCAGTGAATAATCTGTAATAATTTTTGTTATGATTTCGGAAAATAAATAAATGAATAATTGAAAATGAGACCTCGTATTATTAAACGGATTGTCGAGCAAAGCTCCATTTATATGTCGGCTTTGACAAAACATTACACTTTTATCGCTGCTCTCCAGCGGGAGTAACATGAATACCTTAATGGTCGGGTGTAGATCAGCCTGATGCGCCAGCATGGTTTTCTCGTGGCTAGAATGCGCCACAGAGAGATTATAAGATGTATACTGAAGATAATTGTGCCCAAATTCGTTCGCCACGAGTATACTACGACAGTGTGTGTTAAAACTATAGAATACTAATAGTATAACAAATTGTCTATACACCACATTGTTGTAAGTTGTCATGGCAACATTACACATGGTATAACGTTATTGAAGTGTTCTGGATCAGGAGTTTGTAGAAAATAATATCGTATTTATAAACCGTTCAATTAAATACCTGCATGTACTTATAGCATAATCAATTTATTTCAATTTAATTGAATCAAATCTCGATGCTTCTATCTTCCAATATACTGAAGGCGTTATTTTATTTTGTATTTCGTTACACAGAACAATTAACTGAGGCACTACGGGAGCTGCTTGCGAACGATGGTAAGTTAATTAAAGGACCCTTATAATATAGTTTTCGGTCTTCAATCATTTACCTTACCATGGCCCCGGTGCAGACAGAGGTGCACTTGATTGTAAGTTACAATTAATAGTACCAGTTAAAAACTTGCGTATTTTAAATGCAATTAAATATGCGCATTATAAGTCACATGATCTGACTTACAACAAATTGCAACTTTACAGTCGATTGCATCTCTTTCTGCAACGGGGCCTTGAAATATTTCCAATGTATATTTCGCGATTATGTGTAGGCTATTATGGCTATATAGAGTACCGAAGTTTGGCGTCACAGCTATTCATTACCGTGGGTACTTATGGTCCTAGAGTAACAATGTCGGGAAAGCCATACATTTCTGACCAAGAAGGCAATCGTCCAGCTCTTAAAGGGAAAGTTGAGTTTTGGTATAGAGAGTACAGTTGTGGTCAAACTGAATTTTAGTAACCAAAACCTGCACGATTACATTACAAACTAATATGGATAACTCCACCATACTCGGAAGGTATATAACAAATTAAAAACGACTAAGTAAAAAGCCTGTTATCATTCTAAAAGAGCCCTTAAAACTCAAGATGGCGCTCTCTAAAAATTCAAAATTTTAATTCTAAAGAATTGGCATGTGATGATTTGTTAAAATAGTGATTAAATAGAGAGATCATCAACAGCTATTTAAAAACATCTTTTGTAAATTTTTGACAAGTGTAATCATTTTTTTTTTTGCCACGACTGGTTCAAAATTATTGATTTATTGTGGGACTCCACGATAATTGCTAATGGCTATATGTATGGATATTTCAGCCGTCTCTGAACCGATTTGATCAAATCAAGTTTATTCTGTCACTAAAATTGTATATATTATACTCTTTCAAAGTTGACACTCGGCTTTTCATTTACCTTCCAAACAAATTATTTCGTGCGACGCCCTGTTTATGTACTATCCATTTAACCCACCAACTAAAAGCTCGAATCAAATGACAGCCTGTTTAGAATCATGTCTGAGAGTGGTCCGGCAAACCAAGTGAATCTCTGTTGTGCATGTTCATTTTATTATAAGAATATTATATTTTGGGGTGTTGGTTCTTTTGAATCATGAAGGGCCTCTTTTTCCTAATTCCTCTTCTTCACAAAACAAAATACTCCTACTTCTCATTAACACCGGGCGCTCGTACGGAAGAACATATAGAACCGAGTAGGGTAATAATAATATTATTTCAGGGCCTGCTGGAAATTAAGAGTGGTGTTCGTCTGAAGTAAAACATTATTATATTATTATCAATTAATATTATCAGTAATGTCATTGTTATTTATTATTATTAACATTATTATTATTATTATTATTATTATTAACATTATAATAATTAATAACATTATTATTATTAACATTATTTATTATCATTATCATTATCGTTAATGTTCTTTTCTGTGCAGCGGACCTGCAGATGGAGAGCCGAGACACCTATGGTGCCTGCATGAGGGCTACATTCAAATGCAACAGCCTGGGAAATTGTGTACAGGGCCATTGGGGAGGTTACTACTGCAGGTGTAATGCCGGCGCCAGTGTTGGTGGATCCGATTCCTCGTGCTACAGTAAGTACAGGTGCCGCTATTATGCATAATGGCCCGGTCAGATATCAACGGATAGCGGAAACGAATGCCCAACGAATAGAAAATTTGCGAAATTAAATTATCCGGTGATTATCGTCTCCATTGCTTTATGTACAAAACATAGAACAACGTACATCACCGGACAAGGAACGGACAAGAAACGCATACGAACGGAGACGAACGGATGGAAAATTTAGCTCTCCGTTTGACGTCCGTTTACGCAATCCGTTGATATGTGACCGGGCTATTAGCAGTGGTGTATAGGTCAAGCGCAAGTCATGAATATTCATGGTTTTTATAGAATTTGGGTGAGTTTGAGGGTTAATACACTATGGCCCGAACTGTCATCAGTGGCTCAACTTTAGTCCGGGCTTAAAAGAAAGAAATGACCAGCAACCATGCAGTTCAACCATTTCATACCTGTCAACTTTCACTAGCCCATTGATAGTAGTCATGCAACACCGGATATATTGTAATTGTTTCTTTTCATTATCCAAACAATCCCTCCTAGTCCTGCCTATAGACATTGGGACAAACAGTCCCTTGAAATTCCATAGTTTAGTCGGTCACCAGTAATATTGCGTCCTGGATCATCCAGGACATTGTATTACCAGTGACCGATTATACCATGGCAGTAATTTCAAGTGTCGCATTGTCCTGAAGTAAAACCAGAGGAATCAATTGAATATCTCCGGTTGCACATGACTACAATCAATGTGCTAGTGAAAGTTCACAAGTGTGAAACGGTTTAACCGGTTGCTGGTAAATTCTTTCTTTTTAGCCCGTACTAAAGTTGAGCCACCGATGAGATTTCGGGCCTATGAGACCTGTACCTAAAGTCGATCTGTGGTTCACGTGGCCTATTGAGGCACGCTCATAATATATATATGTATTTAATAAATCGGCGTGTTCAGTGGTCTGTGGAAGACGAGGCTAGGAGCAATAAGTGGTGTACTTTTTCCTAATAATATGTATTTAAACATGTAGCCTTCTGCCGCTATCTGCTCCTGTCTAATGATAACAAATAATGTAGCTATATTTGGCCAATGTAGCTATATAAAAAATTTTAAAGAGTGTATAATAAGCACCGAAAATTATAATGAAATTGCTCTAAATAAGTGAAACTAAAATATGCAGACTATTATGAGTTGGATTTTGGCACGAGCAATAATGCGTTTTAGAGCTGTGCCTGTGGGGGTGTAGCAATGATCTAAAATTCCATGGAAATTGTTTGAAAAGCCATGTTCAATCCCAATCCATAATTAAAGCGCTATATAAAACGGACAATTATTATTATTATTACAGGTGTAAATCAAGCGAGATCGGACGAGGAGCTGGAAACGCGCGAAGTAATTGGGCGTTGTCAAGCCGACACCAACGATTGCAATGGCAACGGTGTGTGCCGGCCGAGCCGACATAGCAGCTACGTGTGCGTGTGTGACACTGGCTACGTCAATGATGTCCAGGGTAGCTGCGTCGGTAAGTGTTTATTTATTTTGTATTTTTTAAAGCCCACCGCACACTACACGATCCGAACCGATCCGACGAACGATTCAGTATCTGAACAATACTTCATCCATGTAATACGCGCGCATGCATGCTTTAGTTCAGATACTGAGTTGTTCGTCGGATCGGACTCGGATCGTGTAGTGTGCGGTAGCCTTAAGAGGACCAACACCCAAAATAACAATTGTATACATGTATAATGTGGTAAAAGATTAGAATGATCATGATGATCCGGTTTTCCAGATATAGAATAAATAACAATAAATATTCATGAATATGATGAGACATAATGTATGATAATAATGTAGAATAATTAATAATGATGGAATGATAATGAACCATCATGAATAATAATCAATAATGATAATAATAATAATATTGATAATACAAATGTAATAATGATGATGATAATATTAATAAGGAGAATAATACGATTGATATAAGACAAATACTTTCCGATACTACGGATTGACGTTGAGCGCCTAGAGATTAAAAACAAATCGAGGGAGTATTATTTGTTTCTATTATCCCACTGTCCCCAATTTCGGATAGTCTACATTGAAATCACCTTTTTTCAACTATAGTAAACCATAATAATCCTCATTGTAATCTCCAGCCCAGAGCAAACGCGAGATGGCCCAGCTGGACATGTCCCTCCGTGATAGTCAAATGCGATGCGAAGCGGACACCAACAGCTGCAACGGGAACGGCCAGTGCTCCGAGAACCGCTTTGGTGGCTGGAAGTGCGTGTGTGATGACAATGTCAACTTCAAGATCGACACTTCCGGTAGCTGTGTTGCCGGTGAGTTTTCCAGGCATAAGACCAGCCAGCTAGGGCCCATGGGCCCGTTTTAATGAAAGGCTCTCAGCTAAGACCATAATATTAACTGTCATGTAAATCAATTGGAGGTTATTAAATCTTTACCGCCATCTCTAAACCTAATTGTTACAGTTGGTTTCAGTGCACCTTATTATAGCTGAAGCCTGAATCCGTACGTACGTGACAGCCAGCATGCTTGCCTACATCAAAATGTGTTATAATATATTATTTGTAATGACTAAAATGACTGAAAGAGCGGTATGACTATACAGGGTGGCCCTAAAAAACGGAACGGGGCACTTCCCAAGATATAGTAACAAAATGATGTCCATCCGATAAGACGCCTTTTCCAGTGAAAAGGGTACCAAGAACAGTCATTTGGTCATGTAGTTTTTGTTTTAGGGCGCTGTGAGTAACATCATGACTGTCAGGTTCTCATTTTTGTCAATTTTTACCAAGTCGGTGTCTGATAAATCGCACTTACTGCCCGTCATAGCATCGAACAACAAGCAATACGCGCGCCATTGTTAGTGTACATTCAGCTGTGTGCCGAGAGAATGGGCATAGCTGTTCGATACTATGACGGGCAGTAAGTCCGATTTATCAGGCACTGGCTTGGTAAAAATTGACAAAAATGGGAACCTGACATGGTGTCACTCACAGCGACCTAAAACAAAAACTATAACCCCGAAATGACTGTTCTAGGTATCGCTTTTTATTGCAACAGACACTCTATCCGGTGGACATAATAATGTTATTACTATATTTTGGGAAGTGGCCCGTTCCGTTTTGTGGGGCCACCCTGTATAGTCATACCGCTCTTTCAGTCATTTTAGTCTAAAATACAACTTTGAAAAGAAAACAATTATAATAATAATAATAATATATTTGTTATTGTTACTCCTTTTTTTTCCTCCCGTGCAGTCTCTTCTGAGCGCGAGGTTGAATCACTCCAATCCAGGACTGCCGAGCTGATGACCCGTCTGCAGGAAATGCTCAAACGCGAGGAATAGACAAAGGGTATCTGTGGTGGTCTCATCAGGGCGACTATAATGACAAGTGTTAGAGTGAAGACTAACAACCCCCTCCCCCATGAATTATGACTACCCCAACGGTCGTATTTGACATAACTATGAACTTCAAGATTAATTTTTAGCTCATCCGGCCCGAAGGGCCCGATGAGCTTATGCCATGGCGTTGCGTCCGGCGTCCGTCCGTCCGTCCTTCCGTCCGTCCGTCCTTCCGTCCGTCCGTCCGTCCGTCCGTCCACAATTTTCAAAATGCTTCTTCTTCGTTATTTTTCAACCGATTTTGATTCTGATTGTTTCATAAGATAGGGCTAGGAGGGGGATTTAAAACTTCTACACAGAATCGTGAAATTCATTATATATGCTAATTTATGCAAATTTATTCGAAATCACAAAAAATGCTTCTTCTCCTTCATTTCTTGACCGATTTTGATTTGGTTTGCTTTATCTGGTAGAGCTAACTTTGGTACACTAAACTTCTACACAGAATTTTGAAATTTTTCTCCATTAATTAATTATGGTAATTTATGCAAATTTATTCCAAAAATCACAAAAAATGCTTCTTCTCCTTCATTTCTCGACCGATTTTGATTTGGTTTGCTTTATCTGGTAGAGCTAACTTTGGTACACTAAACTTCTACACAGAATTTTGAAATTTTTCTCCATTAATTAATTATGGTAATTTATGCAAATTTATTCCAAAAATCACAAAAAATGCTTCTTCTCCTTCATTTCTCGACCGATTTTGATTTGGTTTGCTTTATCTGGTAGAGCTAACTTTGGTACACTAAACTTCTACACAGAATTTTGAAATTTTTCTCCATTAATTAATTATGGTAATTTATGCAAATTTATTCCAAAAATCACAAAAAATGCTTCTTCTCCTTCATTTCTCGACCGATTTTGATTTGGTTTGCTTTATCTGGTAGAGCTAACTTTGGTACACTAAACTTCTACACAGAATTTTGAAATTTTTCTCCATGAATTAACTATGGTATTTTTTTATTTATTTATTTATTTATTTATTTATTTATTTATTTTTATTATTTATTTATTTATTTATTTATTTATTTATTTTTATTTATTTTTTAAATTTATTATTTTTTAAATTTTTTAAAATATTTTTTTTTATTTATTTATTTATTTTTTTTCCCATGTCCCTTCTGGAGCGTCAAATTTATATTTTTTTCACTCTATTTTTTTAAAATTAATTTTTATGTCCCTTCCAGGGCATCACATTTTTATTTTTTGACCAGTTGGAAAGTGTACCACATGAAATTTGCAATATTTGATGTTGCGAGATGCCGGATGAGCGCTACGTCATTGACGTTCTGGTTCATAATTATTTTGTTATACATATTATATACCTTTTGAATTGTTTAAATATCAGTTTTGTGTTGTATTTCCTGTTTAACATAGTAGAACATTATTATATTTGTTTCTGTAGCTAGATAAAGTCTTTCAATTTACACTATATTTTAGATGTATATTTGCAGGCACAAGTCTTGATACTGTACTAATAAATTTATTTTTATTCACATATTTTACTGATTTTCTTGTGTGTTTTATACTCGTTATACGTTATACGAAATCGGGACACAGGGCCTATATTGTGGACAATATGATTGATTTTGATTCAAATTGTAGTCAACGGGCGCTACTCTGGTAGTCATTGAAAGGCGGTCTAACAACAATTTTTACCTGTCGGGACAGGAAAAATTGAGTTGAAACCTCCTTTCAGTGTAATTAAATTTCGAGTAAATTTGACCTGGATACACATTCAATTATCAACTGTAAACATGTTAAAGGGCAACATACTTGTTTGATTCAGCCATTGGCAGTAATATTCTTATAATATAATGTACGTAAACAAAAGTTGAAGTCCTTCCTGTGCCAACTTTGTTACATTAGGCGGCGTCTATTTCCGATTCATTAGCCCTAGGCCACACGTCTACTATATGTAGTGAAAGTTCAGGGAGACTATAGTCCTCTGGTAACATCACATGTTTAACTTTCCCATTCTATAAATGTCGAGCACCTGTCTAGAAGGCTGAAGGTACAATTATTAAAGTCTTTGGTATGACCCCGGTCATGGTTCGAACCCGGGACCTCCCATGCATGAGGCAGACACTCTAAGCGCTAAGCCAACATGGTCGGTGTACATAATGATTCACAATTAAATGGATAATTGAGTTTTGGTATAGAGGGCGCCATAGGCGTACCCAGGGGGGGGGGGGGGGGTTCAACCCCCCCCCCCCTTTGTCCAAAAAATGGCTGTTTTAGGGGGTTTGAACCCCCCCCCCCCCCCCCTTTTCAAATTTTAGCCGGTCTCACGAAAGACTTTTTTGGTAGATAATGAAAATCTGAGTGTCAAATTAGAAAGAGCATACAATTTTAATGACAGAATAAACTTTATTAGATCAAAATCGGTTCAGTGGCTGAAATATCCAAAACATTTTGTAATAATTGTGGGGCCCCACATTTATACGATAATTTTGAACCAGCCGTTAACATTTTTTTTAAATGCTTCCTCTTTTAAAAATGTACAAAAGAGAGATAATCAACTATCAAAAAACCTCTTATCTAATCACTATTTCAACAAAACACACATGCACAATATTTTATCTAAAATGGTTGGAATCCGATGAGTTTTTAGAGAGCGCCCTCTTGAGTTTTTAACGGCTCTTTTTGAACAACAACTGCTTTTATTTAGTCACTTGTAATTTTGTATTCCTTTCGAGCATGGTGGAGTTATAACTATTAGTTTGTAATGTAATGGTGCAGGTTTTGGTTACTTAAATTCTGTTTGACCAAAACTTTACCAGAACATTTTTCCCAAAGAAAATTAAGAAAGTTCGAACTAAAAGCAGTGTATGCATAGAGTGTATGTCATGTGCATGTATGTTTGTGCGTCCGTGCGTCCTGCATCCGTGTATGTATGTATGTATGTATGTATGTTTGCATGTATGTGTGTGTATATTGTTAGTTTGTAGTTGTATGTGAAAGTTAACCACATCAATCATACCGTTTTCTAAAATACATTCAATTACAAATTTAAAACGACGATACAGGAGAACATCACATGAAATCAAATGGATGGTTTGAAAATGAATATCGATCTTTATTAAGCATGTATAGTACCATAAATTCTTTTACAATGAACATCCATTATTACACCAATGTAATGGTGTGTGTATAGAGCAGGTGTCACTCTCAATGTTACAAACTTTATTCGCGAAGGCAATGTTTTTTTCGGGAGCACCTCGAGTAAAAATTAAATGATTGTAGACACACATAATCAACAAAATAGGCTATTACGGTTGACAGAGAAAACGATTATTACAACACCACGATCTACACTCAGGCGATCATGTGCAGTAAGTGTCAAGGGGACACAACTCTCGTCAGGTTGTATTCATTTCGGACCCGTATAGCCAGGATTTTTCAAGGGGGGTGTGTGATTTACAAAAACGGAGAACCGAGACGGAACCGAGACAGAGACCGCTGGTTGAGTCGTGTAAGCAGGGGTGTGGGAGGGGGGCGTCACCAAGACCAAGCTCACTGCCTGCGGAGTGCGGAGGCGTATTAAAACGGGGATCAAGCAGCGGTCGAGATCTTGATCATGTGGATGGTTCACTGGTATACCCGCAGTATATTGCTTGCTTGGATTAAAGTCACTTGGAATGAGACAAGGTGGCTCAGTCCGCGTTGATTTATATTGAACCCATTCTCTACAGGTATCTAGTATATTATGCATCATATATTTGAAATATATTGTAGTCAACGGGTTAATATTTAGTTGGTGTAGAGGAGGAGGTTCGGTGACAGCAGACCGGTGTCGGACACCTTGTCCGCGGAGGCGTTGTTGAGCAGAGAGCCGCTGATGGAGGCAGGGGAAGCGCTTGGGTTTGCGTTTAGCATCAGTGCGGCCACACCTGCATTGGGGTCGGGGAAGAGATGCGAGGAAAAGGGGAAGATTTAATTTGCGAATATGGTTTGACAACATATGAATAGCTTTTATTCTGACCACGCCACTCTCCTTGATAAGAACGATATTGTGGAAGCGGAGTGCTAACAACAAAATTGTCACGATCTTTAGAAAATCCCCGATGAAGGAAGATATTTGGGAAAGCATTTGAAATGCATACATTTTAAAGAAAAATCACTTAGGAAAAAAAAGGTGATCTTGGGGGGTTTTAAACCTGCCTGTGGACAGACAACTAGATTAGAGACATTGGGCCCGTTTCATGAAAGGGTCTTAGTTAGTTACCGTCTTAACTGCCACGTCTTTGATTTCATACTAACGGACAAGGTTGGAAGTATAATAGCAAAGACGCGAGAGTTAAGACGGTCGGAACAAACGCCACCCGTACGTCGGTAGATCAGTCACGGTCACATGACAGTTAAGACGGTCTTATTAACTGAGATTGATTCCTACCAGACACGTGGGGACAAGCCATGGAGGTCCCGCTGATGGTGTTGGTGGCGGTGTCGGAGCCGATCCAGGTGGAGGTGATGTCCAGACCGGGAGCCCAGATGTCCACGCAGGAGCCGTAGCAGGAGAAGTAGGCACGGACATCGGAGGTATCCGTGGCCCCGACTGTCACGGCCTGTAATATGGTGAGCCAAATAACATGTTAATCAACACTCCTTAACATACTTACGATTTTTGATAAATGGGATTCAAACCCGTATATGATTTTGTTTACTTTGCACAAACTGTCACTGGATACTGTTATTAAGCCTCTTCTTTCCAAAAGCACTCTTGTTATTTGGTTTTCATTTTCATCCAATGTCGGTGTTTATAAAATGCATTTGTTACGTATGTTTTGAAAACGAGACAACTTCTAGAACGGAGAATGGAAAGTTCAACCCACATCAGTTACCAGAGGACTTACCCGCTCCTGTGACTTGACTTACACTACATAACTGTGTAGCCTCGGGCTACAGAATCGGAGATTGGCACGGGAAAGGACCTGAATTTGATCTTACAGAGCAAATAAGTGAATGTGGAACCACTCCTTACGTATCCTGATCGGGCGGGAGAATAGTTGCACGCGTCGTCGTCGCTATTTCCGGCAGCGACCGAGACGACGAAGCCTTGGCGGTACAGGGTGCGGACGGCGGCATCGATGAGGGCCGAACCACCGCCGCCGAGGGACATAGACACGACCGCGGGCTTGCTGCCGTAGGTGGCGATGTAGTTCATTCCTGTAACCGTGATAACGGAACATGTAAGGGAGATTTGTTTATGGCTTGTCAAAATAATTGATGAGTGCAGCGCCATTTATAAACGACTGCCTTCGCCAATATGTCCCCGATCCCCAAAAAAGATTCATCATAGAACAGAATGCTACCCTGATCTGGTCAGGTTACATGTTGTTATTCCGAAGGTTCGTTATTCCGAAGGTTCGGTATTCCGAAGGTTCGTTATTCCGAAGGTTCGTTATTCCGAAAGGTTTGTTATTCCGAAGGTTCGTTATTCCGAAGGTTTGTTATTCCGAAGGTTCGTTATTCCGAGGTTCGTTATTCCGAAGGTGCGGTTTATCCGTAAATAAAATCGGGTTCGTTATTCCGAAGGTTCGTTATTCGAAGGTTCGTTAGTCCGAAGTTCGTTATTCGAAGGTTCGTTAGTCCGAAAATAAAATAGGGTTCGTTTATCCGAAATAAAATCGGGCTAGATATAATACTAACATGAAATCGGGTTTGTTATAATACTATAATTTGGTTGTGTTATTTAATTGGAGCCTGCATTAAGCATGCCCCTCCCCCTTTCTCTCCCTTGGCCAGACCAATCAAACATTTCAGTTTTTTTTAAATCTTTTTATTGATTAAGCAAGCCCCCCCCCTCCCCCCCCCCCCCGCCCCCCCCCCCCCATCCTCTTTCCCACGTGGCTATGCTAATCTGAAATTATAGTTCTATTTTCTCTTAATTTAATACAGAGTCTGTATTAAGCAAGCCCTCCCCCTCCCTCCCTCACTCCCTTCCTTTTCATGGCTACCCCAATCTGAAATTATAGTATTATAACAAACCCGATTTCATTTTCAGATTAACGAACCCGATTTCATTTTAGGAATAGCGAACCTTCGGAATAACGAACACCTCGGAATAACGGACCTTCGAACCTTCGAACCTTCGGAATAACCGAACCTTTCAGACTAACGAACCTTCGGAATAACGAACCTTCGGAATAATGCAACAAATGATCGGATTAACGAACCCTCAGGTATACGAAATTTGCGTGTTCGGAATAACGAACCTTCGGAATAACGAACCGCACCCATCTGGCTTACTCAATATACTATCGTAATATAGACTAGACTTAATCAAGTATGCGTACTAGTTATACGAACTGAAACAAGGAATAATGAAATAAGATTGGCCTGATAACTTGTTCTACAAAACTTACGATGATAAAACAACAAGATATATAGGATCTATTGCTTCTGTGATTTTCTCATGCAGAAAAGGGGTTTGCTTACCATCAACGATACCCGAGAAAGAACCTGATCCGAGGCAGCCCAAGACGCGAACGCCGAATAGATTGACGTCTTAAGCGACTCCGTACGTCGTTCCTCCGACAGCTCCAGCGCAGTGGGTGCCATGTCCGTTGCAGTCAAGTCCCTGGAAAGTAATGAAATGTAGAGTATATGATTTACAAAAGATGTCAACGGATAAAGGGCGGTAAACTATTATTACTTTGACAGAGGATGGATATACTACTTGCAGTGGCGTAGCGTGTAGGTGATCAGACTGATAAAGGGAGGCTCGCAAATTATTTGGAGGGCACACCTCATGTACCTCTTTAATTGTTCCCAGATGTTCCCCTGTTTTTGCATTGTTTTGTCAAATTATTGGGGTACATATTCCCTCGTGCCCCCACCCCCCCCCCCCCCCCCCCCCACGTAGTTACGTCACTGACTGCATGGTGTTAAATAAAACCACGTTTGATTGTTTAAAAAAGTATGGCATAATCTCTATTCATACTGAAGCAGAAGATAGTTGTAAAGTGTGTTTTAGTAGGGTGTGGAACCTTTGCTGGTTGCACACTGCTCACTAGTTTCACATCAAAAGTAGATCGCCAAATTTGGTTTAAAATGTATTTATAACATCAATGTTGTAAAAAGTAGTGCTATAAAAGGTACATTTTTGAATCGAACAAACTCGAGTATAGCTAGTGATCTCCATGCATTGGTTCTTTCATGTCTAGTTGTTTCTGTTACTAACATGCCTAATAGAAGTATGTATGAAACCAGCTTTTGCTGCTTAAATTTAGAGCATATTTTGTTATTGAGCACAGTTTGTTAAAAATTCATCGAAAACAAGCTCGGGTGCACATTAACTTTGTAAAAATGTATGGCAATGAGTTGTTTAAAATATCATTTTGCTTCGCTCATGACGGCAAAATGACTATTCATTAACATGGAACTTCCAAACACCAGTGGACAATGGACATTATATCAGATCACCAGAAATGCACATTGATTTTTAATCAACCCATTGTCATAGATGTCAGCATAGTTACAAGAACCTTTTCAAGAATGTCAATGAGTGGTGTTGCTATGTCACGGATCGCCATTTGAACGAGGGCTTGTATGTGCGCTCTACCAAAGACGCTGTCACCATGGTCACTATGTCATAACACCGACGCTGTCACTACACATAAAACCGCGCCATTATGCATTACGCGGCCGAACGCAAGGCGTTCGCAAGATGGCCTTGCGCATCTGCTTTACGATTCCAGCCAGCTGTAATACTTACAGATCCTCCCGTGGCATCGTAGAAGATGGTGGCTCGGCTACCGAAGTCGTCATGAGTGGACCAGATACCGGTGTCGACCACGTACACGTTCACGTCAGATCCGTCATCTAGAAATTGTTAAATATGTTAAAATATTTAGTGAGTGAAATGACACTGGTCACTGGTGGTGGGGATAACTAGATTAATCTTATTGGTCTTCCTTTATTCTTACCATTTTCTCTTTTCGACATTATAAGAATGTTAATATTTTCACATTTATCAACAGATATGTATTAAAGCGCAGATTGATTTTTCGCGCGCATCTCTGTCCTGTTTGTCAACCATCACTAAGCGCTAGCTCGCTATTTTTGTACATGAAATAGGTGCAAATGAGGATGGGAGCTATGGGAAAGAACGGTCTTGATTGTGTGAACTCCCCAACTTCTGTGGCCATAGGCGTAGGAGGCGGGGGGCTGGGGCTGGGGGCTGGGGGCTGCAGCCCCCTAGAGTTTGAAAACGGCCATATTCAGGCAAAATTCACCTGAAATTCGGGAAAAACCATGTTACATTTGGGCAAAGTCATCTTATTTTCGGGCAAACCCGTCTCATATTCGGGCTAAATCATGTTATTTTCGGACTAAGCCATCAAAAACGTAAGTATCATGTTTAGGCATAAAAAAGGCGAGTACCTTTAATTGTTATTTGTTTCTTGTCAGTTGAAAAGTCGGGAAAGAAAATTATTCCGGGCAAAATACTTCAGCCCCCCCCCCCCCCCCCCCCCCTGAGAAAAACGTTTCCCCTACGCCTATGTCTTAGGCTACCGTCCTGAAACGAAAGCTTGCTATTAAAGGGATCTAGTAACATTGTCAAAATCCTCAAATCTTAATTATTAACTCGAGCAGTTCCTGATAACTCGTCGTATTCGTATTAATAAGATATGTATGATTGAAAGTGTTTAGATAGTGGATGATTATAACTGTGTACAAAGTCAGTGCGGTGAGTATTAAGTGAATATCCCTTTGCATTTCGCTCATTACTAGGTCATACGAACATTCATTTACCATGACATTTTCACACATCACTCAGTGGCCATATCAGATTAAAAAAAACATTTATCAATCCTTTGTCAGTTTTTGCATCCCTTTAACTTACCATTAAATACCAAGGATGTAAGATAACAAATCGTGACTATGTTTTAAAGGTACCGTTTGAGTATTGGTATTTTCCCGAAGTGCCCCCCGATATTTTTTTGTGAGATAATGAAAAACTGACTGTCAAATTTGAAAGAACATACACTTTTAATGACAGAATAAACTTTATTTGATCAAAATCGGTTCTAGGAACGGCTAAAATATCCATAAGTATATTTTTATTCAAAAGATTCTTCACCGGTAATCACGATGGATATTTAGACTTATTAGAAAGAAAAAAGAAAAAAATGCTTAAAGACTACTTGGAATTAAATCTGAATAAGGTTTTTTAAAAAATCGTTTGATGATATCTCTCTTGAATAATTATTTTAACAAAACATTCAATGCACAATTTTGTATGAAAAATGGCTAAAACCAGTGATTTTTTTAAATGGCGCCCCTCTTGAGTTTGCAACGGCTCTTTTTAAAATGATAACAGGGGTTTTACTATAGTCGTTTATAATTGTGTATACTTTTCAGCGTGGTTGTAATTATAACTACAGTATTACTTTGTACCGTAATGGTGCAGGTTTTGGTTACTAAAGTTAAGTTTGACCAAAACTCAACTATACATTTAACTAATAATCTTAATTATATCTATCTATATCTGATATTTGATATGACCAGACTTACATGCGGTCTCTCAAAGGTGTCATCGAGGGGGCAGATCTCTCTGGTCGATGCGTCGAGGCCCCACGAGGCGACGGCCTGGGCGCGCACGATCCCGTCTTCCTCACGAAGGCGACGCCATCGAAACGACGAACCTGTGTTGGAACGTTTTATTCCATTTGGTTAAACTTTCAAGTAACGAACATAATTAGGCATATTGTGCGTTACACAATGAACTACCATTATTCGTAAAGTCGTCATAACAATAGATCAAAAGTACGATATAATCAGGACAATAAGCAGGCTGAGCGTGTCGAATTAATGTTTCATATGTTCACTTCATAACCTTCCCTACACCATAACGATCTTAAGAAATGAGTCTTTGATATGCTGCTTTGTCTTATCATTCATACAAACATTTCTATTGACTAGTCTGACTGTTGATTTGATTCTGATCAATAGAAATTAAAGGCAAAATCAAACACAATGTTATAAACATGTAAATATCAACTTTAACAATCATTATTTTTTTTAATGATAGGTATAAATCCATAATAATAGGCTACAGTATTCTCCAGCTTTGTAGAATCCATAACAAGATAAAGCATCCATGTAAAAACAAAATCGTTTCATAAAGCCCACTCACCGCCACCACCCAACACGACCAATAATACTACCACCACCACCACCACGCCACCACCACCATCACCACCACCACCACCACCTTTAACGTCCAACACCAAACACCACACCAACACAACACAACTAACATTAACACTAATACAAACACCACCACCGACACTACACTTACACTAACCACCAACACCACCATAACCCACCAATAAAAGCACCAATATTGCCACCAACACTACCATCAACTCCAACACCAACACCGACACCATCACCCCCATCAACACCAACACCACTATCAACACCAACACTAACACTGACCAACATCAACACCAACACCACTATCAACACCACACTAACACTGACCAACATCAACACCAACACTGACAACACCCAACACCAAAACCCAACACCAACACCAACAACAACACAAACCCAACACCACCATCGACACCAACACCATCGCCACGAGGCACCATCACAACCACTATACCGGATTAGCCTCGACCACTAGTAATACATATTACTTACGAAGTCGACGGCGTCGTCGCCTGAGTTCCAGTGAGAGAGCGCGGACTGCCCTGAATGCCTTGATCACCTTGCCGAGCTGGAAGCGGCGGGTTGAGAGGACTTCTGCAGACGAGCGACAACATCATCGACATCCACCTCGTCCTGTGGAAACGTGCGAAGTTACCAACGTAGAAAAAAAAACACAAATTATCAGATTTGCATATAATTATGGATAACGTTGATTCGCTGAATGTTACGTTTAGTTCGGTATATGGATTGACAGTTACATTTTCATTGAGAAAGTGTCTTCATGTTTCATCACAATACTAACTCCCATGACCACTATGCTATCAAACTGATTTGGCATCATGACAATTTACTAAATTTGACGCTGGACAGATCATGAATGACCTTGTTGCTGCTGTATTTAGCTATTTATTTATTTTTGTTTATGGGCGTTCAAATTTATTTGAATATGCAATGGTTTTAATTATGCCATCTTAAACAAATACGCATTGTTAATGACGATTGTGTGTATGAGTTTGCAGTTTATCTAGGGAATGCAAAATTTGTAGAATCACATACTAAAAGTCCTGAAAATCCCCCTTGTGCGCATGCGTTTTCAGAATCCAAGATGACGTCCTAAATGGCCATCAATATAAACTTTCTTCCATAGGCCTATTTTCATTCAGACTGGCTGAAAGCTAGTTGAAGTGTCTAAAGTTATGTTTTCAGATACAAGCAATCGTTTAAAAAGGTCAGCCAAAGGTTTCAAGTTCCAAAAGTATCCTTATCCAAGATGGCGGCCAATATAAGATCCAAAATGGCCGCCGTTTAAAAAAAAATCAATAACTTCACTTCTAGACATGTTAGAAAGTTGAAGTATGGGTGTTGAAGTATAGAACATATGGTTCTAGGTACGAAAAAAAAAAAACGTTGAAACGTTATCCACATGCTTCGAGTCAAAAAAGTGTCTGATTAATCCAAGATGGCGGACACTATAATGTTCACAATAGCCAATGTATGGTTTTACTTCTAGTCATGTAAGAAACTTACAAATAGTGGCCAAACATACTTTAGGTAAAGGAAATCTATTTCACTGAATATCTAAAGGATTCAAGAACCAGAAGTGTCCAAAATCTCAGATGGCGGCCAATATATATCCAAAATGGCCGCCATTTGTATAAATAAGTCCAGTTCAATAAATCAATTAAGTGTACATGTTTATAAGTAAAATTCCAGGTACTATACAGGAATGTTTAAATATGATAGTGACGAATGAGAATCTCACGGTTCATAAGGACCGCTATTCATAACGTTATTTTCCTATATAATGAAGGACGGCGATGGCGGCAGCGGAAGTAGTAGCAGTAGTAGTGGTGTTAGTGGTAGTGGTACTGGTAGTGATAGTGGTAGTTGTAGTAGTAGTAGTAGTAGTAAGTAGATGTAGTACGCCTAAGTATGTGACACTAACTTTAGTCAACTAGTCAACTTTGACACATGTCTATGGATAAATTATAAAACGGGCGCCATTTTGCATCTGATAATGGCCGCCGTCTTGGATCAGGATACTTCTCAAATGAAGATTACTAATAAAAACATATTTTCCTCGTGGGAAAACCCGGTAAAATAAAAAAAAAATCAACTTGTAAATTCACTTTAGGAACCCCCGTAAACAAATTGAGTCCGGGCGAAGAAAAATAACGTCATCTTTTCGACGTCACATGTAGACAATCGCAGTATCGATTGGTACTCTATTGTCATAGACGTACACGCTGAGTGCATCTACTCACGTTGACAGAGAGATATTATTTCGATTTTTTTAATATTTGCAAACATTTGTTTAAGTTTATATCATGGAGGATCCACACTCAGATGTGTTGCATGCATCCTGCTACAATGCATTTCTTAGGCATTTTCAGTTAGCCTCATTTCCAAGCAAATACAACTTTGTTTTACTAGCAAGTCAAAGGCTCTGCATGTAAACCATGCATGTTCGTACTTTGCACTCCGTGCTGTGGTCTACATGTGACGTCATGACCCGATAGGCACGTACGCCACACGCGCGCTCCGCTATAAATAACTTTGTTAGGAGTATGGAACGCCGATGCGAAAAAGAGCCAAAATTTTTATGAAATTTACCTTTTTTGCACAACTTAAAGTGATTCAGGTAAAGTGTCAGATATTGCACAAAATGACATTTGAGACTTCAATCCTATATCAATATCATTGTAAAATACAATTGAAAGATTTGTGAAAGTTTGAAAGAAAACGAACACTGTTAACCTAGTGAAAAAACGAATATTGAGTTCATATTTTATCACCGAATACTGATGGCCTGTCATGGATTTGTAGCAGTTATACTTGTTATCAACCGTTGACGATAATCGCATGTTTACAGACTGTACAGAATTCGTGGAATTTGCGCACTTTGGATCAAAGTTCAGTAGCGTCTTGAATGTTTCCCACGCGTGCTAGCTGGCTCGGACCAAAGACTGTTCTGGGACGTGTTTAGCTACAACAATTCTACTTTTTTTGAAAAGCGTTGATCAACGCTTTTGAAATAATGATTTTCAATGATAATTATCTTCATACTAAAGGGACATTTGACAAAATCTAACCCTACTTTATTCTTCTCTTACCATAAGCTAAACAACAAGGCAGAAGAGAAACGAGGAAGCTCCAAGTATTTTTCGTGGAGTTAGACACTTTACCTGGATCACTTTAAGGATTTCTTTGAAAAAAAGAGTGTCGTATATCAATATAGGCACATATTCAAAGCTATAAACCTGAATCAAAGCCGGGATTTCACTATACCTTTAATGTAAAGATTTTGACAAAAACTGCTTTGAAATAAAACGATCTGTGACACAGATCAATTCAACCGCGATACGCTTCGTGCAAATGATTTTATGCTAGCGCACGTGATCACGGTATGCGGGCTTGTCGAATGTCGATATCTCCATGCAGCCCAGCACTAGCGGGGCGGACATATGCGAACGGGCGATGAATTTAGGCCAAATTTCACTAGCATGCATTGAAATTCCTCCGATATTTCTGCATTTAACGATACTAAGGTTCGGATTTTACCACACAAGCCCTTTTATTATATTTATTCAACAAAATTAATCAATTAGTTTGGCCAATATATATTTTTTCCCCAACTTTCCCAATGATGTCACTCAATTAATACTCTATCAGCCAATTCTTCAAACCGAAATTGTAATTTTCGCCCATTGCAAATAATGTAATGATATAAATACACACATAAATAAATACATATTTTCAGTCCTAAATGGCATGATACATCACCTACTATCAAGAATTTATATAATGTTTAGCTATATATATACTCACGCTGAGGGCCACAAGATAGCGGTTCCTGATCTTCTCTGTAGCCGTGCCTAGCGGGGCGATGCCGTAGGCAGTGACGGCCAGGCAGGCCAGAAGAAAAGCGGTGAAAGCACGCATTTTCTATAGTATTAAAGAATGAAGGAATTTGACTTTTAAGAATTCAGTAGAGCAAATCATTATCATTTAACTCGTTACAAAATTATGCATCGCAAAACAACAAAACTTTGAAAACATATTTATGGAAAAGAAGGTTTAAAAGTCGGGAATTAACTGAGATGAAAATAACAAATTCTTGGCGACCATAAATCATTTAATTCGTTACAAAATTGTACATCACCATTCAGCCTCTGAAGAAGATTCTGCTAGGATAAAAAATTAGGCCCTATATTGACTTTCAAAATTGTACATCGCTACAA